>BSBK01008014.1:37500-265000 GCA_027943335.1 Chamaecyparis obtusa | reverse complement strand
AGTGTCTATGTGTGTGGGTGAGAAAGATATAATGATAGGCATAAGCAGGTAGATAGGGAGAGTGTGTGTGTTAGAGAAAGACATATAGATATAAAAATAGAGAGGGATCATATAGAAGTCTAAATTATATGTCAGAGAAGCCTTTTATCAGAACCATATCTTCCTCAACCTGAAATGCACACCAAATAAAAAGACAAGCAATCTCAATTAAGAGTCTTACTAGATGGAGAAGAAAATGAGGAGAGCCAAGAAGAAATTGAGGCCTAGAGGAATGTATTGCAGATGAGAATGGTGCAAATGCTACTAGATGGAAGCTATTTCTTTAGAGCCCTAGTACATCAGCTTGAATGTGACCGAGACCAACACTCATAGTATTGTTCTATGGTGGTGGAGTACATTATGGAACATTGTTAAGATGTTGAGCCTTTCTTTTCTCAAAAAGATGAAATAACTTTTGAATAATTGTATGAAAAAATGGCAGAAAATGAAACCTAGGTAGACCATTGTGAGATTTATGCAGCCTCTATGGTGACTTGCACCAATATTCATGTCCACCACTTTAAGGGCCATGTATCCAAGATCTACAATTTTGATAGTACAGATACTCTCATACTCCATGTATCATATCATGATGAAACCCACTACAATTGTTTGTGCTTCATTAATGACAATGACAATGGTGTTGCTGCACTCATTCTTTCAGAGGAGGACAATAAAAGCACACTCCATTTAGACCATGAGCTTTTGAAGTTCGTTGTCGAAGAAAGAAAGTACAGAGATACTGGTAAAACTTGCAAAGAAGATAAATTCTTGAAAGGATAGGATAAACCTTAGTGAAGGAAAAATCTAACAGGGTGTATTCCATGGGTACCTAGGAAGAAAAAATAATAAAGATAAAAATTATCTTACCAATGTTTTACTGTGCGCACAAAATTTTATGGAGAAACTCTCTACAACATCTCTACAGTGACACCATTTAATATATATAACACTATTGGCATAACCCTTGCACCCTTCAAAGGTGCAAGTGCTAGTTCAATGTTTTTTAATATTTGCGATCATCAGCCCTTTGGACGTAAATGCATGTTGCAATCACCACAATTGTCAACGATGCGACACAATTGAATGGTAGTAGAAAAAATTATCTTTAAAGGATAAGCCTCCACAACAGCTCCATGTCATATATGGTAGAAACTAACAAGAAGATTATGTTGATGTATTTGATTTTTAACTCTATAATTTTTTATTATCTATCTACCTAATAAGTGTTTGGCCTTTTGAAAGGAGTAACGTCCAAAGGTGGCTCTTATTGAGATGTGAATACATTTGTACTAAATATCAAATTTTTAAAAATGTGCCTGAAGATTTTGTTTGATGAATAATCAAGTCATGATTGATCCATGAAAGATGAGGAGCCAGGCCAGATCATCTTAACAACATATTTGAATGAGTTAAGGCATCAATGGATTTTCCAAATGTATCTCCACTATGTTTCTCACTATTCAGAATGGATCCTTGGCCATCTATATTAAACAAAAAAATCACTCTCACATTAATACATTCATAAACATGTTATGGGAATCAACAAACTTTCACAGCGCGAGAACTGTTGGATTATAACAATGGTTATATGAGGGAACTGATGACTACACAACCTCTCCAACATGTCCACCTGCTTCAAGTGGATTAATGGACCATGAAACACCTGCCAAAGAAAAATGGTGTGTTAGAGTGGGATATCAAATGTGAGTCACATCAAATAAATGAGAGAAAAATTAAGTTTCAAAAATGATGAAGCACCTTCCAGATTTTTCTGTCAGTATAATCCTCCACTTTGTCTATCAAAAATAAATGCGATTGTTGGAGAAAAGACCATTGATATAACTTTGGAAAGCGAGTGAAGGTGGGAGGAGGAGAGCAAGAGATATATGGGCCATCTTCTAGTGTCAATTTCATACAGAAAAGATGTGTGTTTAATTTCTTATTATCTATCTATTTATAGTTGTATATCTTCATTCAAGTGTGTTGTTCACAACTAGTGATTCATTCTCCTTTTGTTTGTAGAACACTTACTCAAGTAAAAGTCGAGGAGATATGCCAACAAGTTTTTCTAACAATGAAGAGCATAAGGTTCTGTTAGGAATGGGAACACTGAGAGGGGGGGGGGGTGGGGGTGAATCAGTGTTCACTATATTTTAACTTTTCCCTTAATTCTTTATTTTGAACTTAAATGCTTAAGTATTGAAATAAACATGAAACATGAAATCAACATATGACACCAATATGGTTACAGGGAAACCCAAATAGGTAAAAACCTCGGTGGGACTTGATACCCACTAATATTCTGCACTAGTGTTTTGTGATCCTTGTTAGAAGATCCTTTACCCTGTTAGGAGTAGCTTTACAATGCTTTAAGTACAGTAGACCTTGTTAAGGGTTGGACCCTGTTAGGAGTCTTTTAAAATGATCCCTGTTAGGGGAGTGGACTCATTGTCCTAGAGCTCACTTCTCAAATGGTGAAGGCTACAACCTTCTGAATTCAGATACACACTATATCTGCTGGTGAACTATCACTGTGACACTGCTTGTCTGATCAGTTCTTTTGGTGCGCTGATGCTTTGACCTCTAGCAAAGCTCTAGAATACATCTTATGCTGTCTTCACATACCTCTACTCTACTTATCACAACTCTATTACCACTTCCATACCGAATACAATGGGCACACCTTATATTTATGCACTCATACACACAAAACAATTAGGTCGGCCCTATAACTAATTACAAACAATGCTTCCAAATGAATTGGCTTAAGCGTGCTTACAATTATACATATAAACATGTCAGAAACCTAAATACAATAGGCACATGGCCCTTACAACATTAAATTATAATCACAAACCAAAATGCTAACTATCGACTCCATGCTCTATTCTCTGTTGGCACACACTGGCTGTGCAACTTCAACTGACTGTAACTTTCACATCTTTGCATATCTACTTATGCACTCATAGACTAAGCATAAGTATAGTCTAACAAGATTAACTTCCAGGGCACATACCATAATTCATTCGTACACACGTGCGCTAATGCTCTGAGCTGCAGGAACTCTATACATTGTCCAGTCTACTGAATTCTGATCTTTACACTAAGTGCGCTGACTCCAAACTGCTATATGACTTTGTTGCCATAATGAAAACACTATATTTAGTCATATACCTCAGTATAGACAACTTTCCAACAATCTCCCCCTTTTTCATTGATGGCAACAAAGGAATATGGCTAAGTTGTTAACTGTTCCTTTACACAAAAACTTTTGTCTTCTATACATTTTTATACATAATCTTATATCTCCCTATACATATATATACTCCATATTCTATACACAACTCCCCCTTTGACATTAATGAAAAAGGTGCATCAAAGAACTATATATACACATACTCACTAAGGGAAAACATTCAGATATGCAATCTTGAGGTTCTGGATCTCCTTCTTCCAAAAGGTTATTAGAGAGTTAACTATCTGGAGATGGGCGCATAATGCATATTGAAACTTCTCCATCTTCTCCAAGTCACTGATGGGACCATGATCATAAGTTACCATGGTGGCATCATTATCCTTTATATTCTGATTGAGGATGTCTAAAGAGGGTGCAAGACCATTCCTCAACTGAGTTTGTCTGGACCTTATCCTTGTTATCTCTTTTTCTTCCTTCTCAATCTTGTCTATTTGTCCTTGGTAGACATTGTTGCACATGTTTACATCAGTGGATGTGTATACCACTAAATTCTTCACCTGCTCAATCATTACTTCTACCTCTTTTATCTTCTTGAAGTGAGCATCGGTGAGCTTGTCTTGATCCATGCATGCTACAATGATCCTTCTTCCTTCATCAAAAAATTCTTTCAGGGATGCTTGACGAGACGTAAGAGAATTCAAGTCTAGTGCAAAGTTTCTCATCAACTCATTCAGTCTCTTCTTTAAGTACTTCTCTTCTGCTACTATGGATGCAGATTCTTCTAGGCTAGAAAAATTGCTTTTGAATTGTGAGAGGACTGAACTCACATCATCAACTGAATGTACTTTTAGTACTTTCTTATCCTCTGGCAGCAAACTGTTCAAAATAGTCACTGATTCTATTAGGAGAGGATTCCTCATAACTTGTTTTTATTTTGCTTTCTCCATAGCCAAGACACTGAACTTAATCAGGTCTTCCTCTTTCCAGGAGTCCAAACTACTTGTGTCAGGTGTCAAACTTGACAACAATGCTGAGGAGGGAGTGATGGGAGTGCTATCCATCACTTCTTGTTTTACCTTTGCAAGATCAACAAAAGTATCTTCTTCTTTCTTTTCTACCTTTTCTTCTTCTTTCTTATCAGATACATCTTCTATGAGTACTTCTTCTTGCTGAGTGGGAGGTGTATTGCTGCATAAGATTTCAGCTTCTTCAATACTAACAAATGCTTCCTCAAACTTGTCCAAATCCTTATCAGTAGTCACCATGGCTATCTCCACATTATCTATGATAATAGTGCCACTTTCGTGTGATTCTGAGATGGGCGCAGACTTGTTTGCCTCTGTTTGAGTTTCTACTATGGGCGCCGAGTCCTGAGGACCTATCAATGGTACATTGAAGGTCTCTGCTTCTTTGTCTTTCTTACTAGGTGCATGAGTGATGGGCACAAAAGGTGGTTTTACATGTTGTTCTAATAACACCTTTTCAAAAGCCTTCTCAGTTTCCTTCGTTATCAGCTCATAGTCTTTGTTCATAATGTGTAGAGTTCTCATCTTTGTCCTTAAGTGCGGCTTCACCAAATTTAATATAAGTGCCTCTTCTTCTTTAGAACATACTGGCAGAGTATCTTGTAATGCTTTTTCTCTGATCCTTAGATCCTCTTCATTTTCTTGTCTCTTTTGGTATTCTAAAATATCCCATACTTTTTCTGGAATAGAGGTTTTCAACTCAAGGACTATCTTCTTGAACTTGATCATATGTTTGACAATCATACTATGTATTTCTGATTTGTCAATCTCACTATATGTGTCATAATACTTTCCTACTTGATCAATTATGCCCTCATCAATAATTCTTGAGCTCAAAACTTTAAGGCTTGGTCTGAATCGTGCCTTAGGAGGTGCTTGAATGTTTTTCCTACTCCTTGTAGCTCACGAGGATCGATGATTAGTGCTAGCTTCTTTCTTCCTCTTAACTATAGGCTTATACTCCAGAGGAGTTGTAAGATCAATAGTATCTATGGGCACATAAGGAGTATTATCTTCTTTACCCTTCTGACTGTCATCTGATTCAGTTTTCATCTTCTTCAACTTAGGATCTTCTTATTCTTCTTCTGCTGCTACGCTTTCCAATTCTAGGGAAATCTTTTCATCCCTTGCTTTATCAAGGTCTGCTTGAGACACACCATGTATTCTCAAGATCTCAGAAGTGACCTTTGCAACCTTTCTTTTAATTGTTGCACTGTTAAGTTTTGCATCAACTTCTCTGGTCTTTTCCTCATAGGTTCCCCACCTAGGTTCATTAGGATCTTTGGGGGCTGACAGAAGTACCTGTGCATAAGCTTCAAGAACTTGTTCCTCTACCTCATACCCAAGTGGATGAATCCACTTAGTTCTAGGCTCAACAACTTCCATACATGTAGTATCACTCTCCACCATAAAGAATATTGTATCCTTATATTTCTCTACAATGCTGTTTGGAATCCTATACCTCATCTGCATCTTAGCTCTAAAGGTCTTCAATTCCAATGTGACATAGTCTCTTAGTGTGATTTATGTGGATGCTTTGTTGGATATCCGAGGCATTGTTGGAATGGACTTGTCAAAATACAAATCTGAAACTCTTTCAACTATATGAAGGTAGATATAGATGATTAGGGACCCAAACCTGAATATCTTTGTTTTTTCATGTTTGATAGCTTTGATGTTATCTATCAACTATGCACGCAAGATCTCACACAAGTTGAATTCTCCATCTTCCTTTACTAGTCTGATGGTAGCTAGAATAGTTCCCGTAGACAAACTATTCACCCTACTGGTGTGATGAAATCTGTAACCCAGTATCATTGACATCAATTTGATGTTTGCTTGCTCAATCGGCTCAATAGTCATGCCATGCCTATCGCTCCTTGACTTACATACTTGTTCTACTATTTTACTGACATCCTTGCCCACAGGAGGGACGATGCCTGTCCTAGAAAGTCCTATCATCTCATGTATCAGATCACTTGTGATTCTTATTGGAACATCTCCAATCAGAAATAGATCATCATGGATTCTGCTCAATAAGATCTTTATCCATTCTATCTCATAAAATTCATATGCCATAGCATACTCAACAATAGGGTGATCATTCCATTTGGTGTATTCATCCATGAATGTTTTATCCTATTTCAACATGGTATCCATGTGCATCCTTAACCTATCTAGTCCAACAGGTTCTTTCTTATAATAGATGTAAGCCCTTATGTCTTCCACATGCATGCCGCCCATAGGCGTGCAGAAGAAAGATCCCTCTAAATCATCTAGGGTTGATTTAAATGAGTGCCTCTTGAAAACATATCTTTTCTTCTTAGCGACATCATAAATAATGGGAGTGGCCATGACTTGTTATTTTCTTTCCAACTGAACTTAGAGATAATCTGACAACTTTCGAATCGGCGCAACGAGCTAGGGTTTCTGCAACCGACCAAATGCATTGCAAACACTGATAGTTCAATCTCCAAATCTTCACAACAACTTCCAAGGCTCTATATTCTCTTCAATTGCTCTGAATTCGAATGCAATGAGTGAACAAACAACTTTCTATGTACTTAAAGTGAGAAATTCACCATTAATGCAAGTTGTGTAAACCAGGCTGTCACTTCAAAATTTGCAACTTGAGTTCTGCTAACATTCAGCATGTGTGCTCTTGCACGAAGGTTCCTATACACTCCAAAAGCTTAAGTTCAAAGGCGCATACTTTGAGGATGAGTATACCAGCCACACATGGGTCTAGAGCTAAATTAGCTCCCCTTATGACTCTGAGGGCCATTCATGTAGATGTCGAGGGTACGTCCACTGGGGATGCATCCAATACATTCTCATCAATCTTGTCCTTCTTTTTCTCTAACCAAATCAAGCTCGTATCATCTGAGGCTTTGACAAAATTAACTTCTCCTACGAGATCCAAAACTAGTTCTTCGGCCTTTTAGGGCTTCCCTGACCTTGCATCCTTGATCTACAAAACTTTGAGATATGTCCATCTTTTTTACAGGAGTGACAAATGACTGGAGGTCTTATATTCCTCGGCGCATTGACATGAGTCACCATTCTGCACTGTTTTGCTATGTGGCCATTATAGTTACATATCTATCATGTAACATTCTAAGAACTTCTTACATTTGTCTGATTCTGACTTCTTTGATCTTCTTGAATCCTATTCTTCTTGCTAGTCATGCAATTCATAGCTCTATGACCAAATTTGTTGCATGAATAATAGTAGCCATTAAAGTTCTTACCTCTATACAGTTCCTTGCAATGTGTCCATGCTTGTTACATGCAAAACATGTGCGTTATACTTGCTTGCGCTCATTCTTAGGTGGTCCACCATTATCTTTAGTTTGATCTTTAGTCTTTTCAACATTAGTAGAGTCCTTTTGTGAATCCTTTCTTGCTCGCATATTGTCAATCTGATTTTGTGCTTCATTGTATCCAATACAACTAGTGTTTCCTTTGGCTCTTCTTGCATACAACTGAGATTCTATCAAATCAGAACTGGTGTGTAATTTTTCAATGTGATTCTTTGGTTCCTTCAATTTAGATTCCAAGCTTTCCTTATTGTTTTCTTAGTTCTAAGATTTCCATGTTTGCTTGTCTCAATTCTTCATTCAGTTGAAGGTTATCTTTGATCTGTTCATCATAGACTTCCTGATTGTTAGTCAGCTTATCATCAAACTCTTCAAGTTGTTCTTTTAAGGATTTATTTTATTCATTCAATTTCTTGACCATTGTCCCTAGATCATCGGTAGAGCATTCTTTCAAATCTTTCCTTAGCCTTTTGGTGACTAATTGAGCATCACTGAGTTTTTCCCTTAGTTCTTCAATTTCTTTTTCAGACTTGTCCAGGTCTTCAAGAGCAACTTCAAGATTTCTCTTCAGATGTTTCATTTATGCTTTGTCCATGATCTCCTCAAGTGGTTAAACTTCTATGTTGAGGACCAGAGCTCTGATACCAATTGTTAGGAATGGGAACACTAAGAGGGGGGTGGGGGTGAATCAGTGTTCACTGTATTTTAACTTTTCACTTAATTCTTTATTCTGAACTTAAATGCTTAAGTACTGAAATAAATATTCACATAAGCATGAAACATGAAATCAACACATGACACCAATATGGTTATGGGGAAACCCAAATAGGTAAAAACCCTGGTGGGACTTGATACCCACTAATATTTTGCACTAGTGTTTTGTGATCCTTGTTAGAAGATCCTTTACCCTGTTAGGAGTAGCTTTACAATGCTTTAAGTACAATAGACCTTGTTAAGGGTCAGACCCTGTTAGGATTCTTTTACAATGATCTCTATTAGGGGAGTGGACTCACTGTCCTAGAGCTCACTGCTCAAATGGTGAAGGCTACAACCTTCTAAATTCAGATACACACTATATCTGCTAGTGAACTGTCACTGTGACACTGCTTGTCTGATCAGTTCCTTTGGTGCATTGATGATTTGACCTCTAGAAAATCTCTAATACATCTTATGATGTCTTCACATACCTCTTTTCTTCTTATCACAACTCTATTACCACTTCCATACCGAATACAATGGGCACACCTTATATTTATGTGCTCATACATACAAAACAATTAGGTCAGCCCTATAACTAATTACAAACAATGCTTCCAAATTAATTGGCTTAAGTGTGCTTACAATTATACATATAAACATGTCGGCAACCTAAATACAATGGGCGCATGACCTTTACAACATTAAATGATAATCGCAAACCAAAATGCTAACTATCGGCTCCATGCTCTGTTCTCTGCTGGCACACACTGGCTGTGCAACTTCAACTAACTGTAACTTTCACATCTTTGCATATCTACTTATGCACTCATAGACTAAGCATAAGTATAGTCTAACAAGATTAACTTCTAGGGTGCATACCATAATTCATCCGTACACACGTGTGCTAAGCTGCATGAACTCTATACACTATCCAGTTTATTGAATTCTGATCTTTACACTAAGTGTGTGACTCCAAACTGCTATATGACTTTGTTGCCATAATGACAACACTATATTTAGTCATATACCTTAGTATAGACAACTTGCCAACAGGTTCGTGGGCACAAGTTGCCATCAAATACTTGTATTCCTCCTCCCATACTGCTCAATGTCACCAGATTTTGATGCAACACCAACAAAAAGTAATAAGAGGAGGAAAGTGACTAGACTATTAAATATTAATTTTTGAATGGGTTGGAGTTTATCTCGCTCTTCTGATCTATTGATCTTGTGATTAAAAGGTTCTCGCAATCTTTTCAAAAATAAAATATTTGTGTTTGCTACAATTTTTATTGGATTTGAGGAGCAAAATAAAATCAAGAAACTAAGTGTTTCAACACCACTTTAATTAAACAAACACAAGAATTTATAACCAGCAACAAGATACCATGACAAAGTATTACTAGTATAGCAAGATAGAATCTATTTGTTTTCATTGATACACATATAAAAGATACATGACCGTTAAGAACAGAAAATGTGCTCTGTATATTAAGTTTCATAAGCTGAAAAGTGAAATACAATTACAACACAATTTAGAAATAGAGAAGAACATATCTGGATATAGGTACAAATTGTTGACAGCTCCTAGTGCCAAAAATAGGGCCATAAAACTAAGCCTGATCAAGAGGAATGTCTGCATAAAAGATAAGCCTCAACATACATCCAAAGGAAGAGGATAATAAGATTTATTTACAATTGTTTATACATATACAAAGCTGCAAATATTTCATACAGATCTCATTTGGAGTAGCAACTGTCAAATGGTGGCATTGGTAAAATATTACAAAATCAAAATTGTAACAATTGTTTCTTCAGAAATAGAAAATTGACTGTATGTAGAGGAGTACATGTGCCACATATAGAAGGTAAACATTACCATCTTCAATCTCCCCCTCAATGTTTAATGGGCAAACCCCCATCATTTGTCTTAACTTTTCAAAATTTTCTTTTGAAATAGCTTTAGTAAGTATATTAGCAATTTGATTTGATTAGTGCTTTTGCAAAACTTCAACTCAACCTTCCCTTAGTCACAATATTTCTAATAAAATGGTATCATATATCAATGTGCTTTGTTCTATTATGAAACATGAGATTTTTAGTGATGAAAATTGTTGAGTTATTATCACCATGTATGATAGTTGGGTTATCTTGCTTTTTTTAAAAATCTTCCAAAATTATCCTTAACCAAATTGCTTGATAGGACGCTGATGTTGCAGAAATGTATTCTGCTTTAGTTGAGGATAGGGATATTGATGATTGATTTTTTGAAGACCAAGAAATATGTTAGAAGTTGTAATCTTTCCTTGGTGTATTTATAAACCAAGGTTAGACCTTTTTCTTCTTTTCTTGCTCTAATATATTAGGATATAAGCCAAGGTATCCTAATATATTTCTTTTTGTCTTCTTCTCCTAAATTTTATTTTGTCCTCTAGTAGAATATGTGAGGACAAATATTTAGTCTATTTTGTAAATTAGTTTATTCCTCCTTATGAGGAATCTCACACTTGGCCTCACACACTTATGAATGGTGGCATTCATTCTCATGGGAGTTACAATTTGAACTCCTTCTCTCATCTCTACATATAGAGATATTTCTCCTCTTTTCATTCAACACTTCTTCTCTATTCTCTCTCATTCTTCTAAAATATTGTATGAGCTAAAGCTCTCTCTCTCTCTCTCTCTCTCTCTCTCTCTTTTTGGCTATTTTGCCCATTCATAATTCACGGGGGTTTTTTTACGCTTTTCCCTCTTCAAAAACTTCTTGTCTCCTTTGTTGTTTCATTTTGGTGTATGCTCTAAGGATTAGCTTGATTCATGATAATCTTTCTTTTTCCTAACTCATTTGGATTAATTTGTTCCTAGCTCGAATTTATTTTTCCATTTTAACATGGTATCAGAGCAGGTTTAATCCATTTTTGAGTTCATGGTTTAAGCGGTTATCATATCTCGGAGCACTCCAAATTCAGAGACTCATCTCTTTTAATTTGAGAGAGTTTTTTAGTTCATATAATTTATTCTCTTAGAGTATCTTTATTTGGTTATTTATATTTATCAAAAGTTAAATTAAAAAAAAATCATTATTCTTTCATAAAGATTTCAAATCTTAATATAAAAATTAATATTAGAGTATTAAAAACATTACAATATTAAAAGTTTTTAATAAACTTAAAAGTTCTTTTTATCCTTATTTCTATTCTTGCATGTATAGTATTTATTGTCATTTTGAAATTCTTCGGTCTCTGCATTGCTATTTTTTGGTTCTATTTTTTTATCATCTAATATCCATATTTAGCAACCTTTTCAAATTAGCAATTATTACATGCATTTTTTTTTTATCATTGTTGTAATTCTTTGCATGCGTTGATTGAGTTGTATAGCATTTTTTTTCCTGCTTTGTATGTAGGCGTTCATTTGTCTCTGTTTGCATTGCATGCATCGCCTTTATTATTTTCAATAGTCTGCATTGCATGCTCCATCTCTGGTTCTTTTTCATCCCATGCCATTGATGTCTCTCTTCAATAGAGCCTTTCAACATCTAATTCTATATTAGTATTCTCACTTAGATTAAATTTCTCTCTTTTTATTTGGTGTGTTAATTATCCAGATCTTTTTTTAAAATTCCCTGTCTCATTTTTTTTGGTTTGCATTAGTAGTGAATGATTATTATTGTTATTCAAGTATCTCTTGCGTGATCCACCTCTGTTATTTGGTGCATGTATTTTTTTTGCTGTTGTATGTATAGCAGTTGAAGCCTGTGGCAGAGAGGAGCGTGTGGAGTTGGAAGGCTTCACAACTCTCCTTTGCCGCTACCAAAAAATCAAGGGCTTTCTGTGCTGGCTATTGTAGGGATCAGACTTGGAAGTGGTTTGCTCAGCCTGGTTGTGAGCTTTACAGCTATTTGCATATTATTCGATTACATGCGGTTGTTTCTCCTTTTCATTTAAGTATTTCTCTCAGTTTCTTTCTTTGGTTGAGCTCTGTCCTTTTCTTAAAATAAATCTAATCTTTTTTCGTTGTTCTCTGCATAAATTTTTTTTGCGTTTGCATTGTAGTTTTTTAACTTCTATCCATCTTGGTATTGCGTAGAAGAAACTATTTGCTAGTTCCTCTCACGTTAAGGGCAAAGATATTTAAATTCCTTTTTTGTTGTTCTCTTTATATATATTGGTTTATAAATATTTGCTTAATCATTTCCAACGACTATTGGTATTTTTCAGCTGGATTTACTCTTTTATAATTGGGCTGTAATTGGGTAAAAACATCTCCCTACGAGTACTCTACTTTATTTTCAGTTGTATTTTATATCTAATGTCTTTCTATTTTATGCAATTAGTTCTTGATTAAAATTCACTTTTTTCAGTCTTTAAAATCAAATATGATTTGTATTTTTTGCAATCTTTTAGAATCTCCGGTTCCATTTCTTCAGTGCAAATCTTATATTCATTATTATTTATCTGCTACGGTTTCTGGCCCTTATCGCTATTTTTTTTTCAGCTCAATCTCTTTCATCTTGGTCACCACCCTTTAACTAATTAGTATTTGGTTTTTTGTGTGCGTGATTCATTGATAGAAGGTCGAGTTAGCTTGTTGTGTAGTTGCATGTTCCATTAGAATTATCCTTCCTGTTTATGAGTTTTTTTTGATCTGTTTGTTTCATAAGGACTTGCTTGAAAGAGTTGTATTCGGATTTGCTTGTTCTCTTATCCTCATTGTGAGCCCCATTTTTTTTCTTCATATAATTTCACTGCAGACCCTCACGTTTTCAGCCCGAGATCTCCCTTGCCTTGACACCGGTTTCGCAGGAGAGAAGAAACTCTCGGGTCGCTCGGAACTTTTTTTTGGGGTTCCATTCATTTCATTTCAAAAAACTTTTAAGATATATTTTTAAAAATAGTTAGAATTTTGCTTAAAATTTTATTCATTATTTATTAAGATCTCATTTATTCATATTAAATTTTTTTATGTAGCTTATTATATATATAAAGGGTGTTTTTTTTAAATTGTTTTTTTTCTATAAATTAATAATTTTATTTTCTTTTTTATTAAATGTTAAATATAAAATTTTTAAATTAACATTTTTTAATGAAATTTAAATTATTTTTCACATTTCTAATATAAGAAGTTTATTTTCTTTAAATTCAAGTGATTAAGTTTTTTTTTAGTTAGATTCTTAATGTTCTTTTATTCCCGTTACTAATCTAGCTCTTTTTTACTCAGTTTTTTAGTTTTCTAATCTTTGTTAGTTATCTCGTCTGTCTTGCAGGGTTGAATTTCTTTTATTAGCCTCTTTGTATATCTATTTTCTAACGTTTCTTTGCAGGTTGTAACATTTTTTTTCTCCTTAGAAAGGAAACTGGTTTTAGCAAGTTTTATATTTCTTTTAAAATTAATATTCTTCTGTTGTAATCCTGTTTAATCATGTCTACCCTAATGCCTGAGATCAAACTAACCAGCACCAACTATCATGCCTGGAAAACCCACATGACCTGGATATTCAGATTCCGCCATCTGTTAGACATTGCCACTAATGCTAGATCTAAACCTGTTACCACTACTTCTCAAGCTGACCAAGATGCTTGGCAAACTAAGAATGATGAAGCACTTGGTTTAATTGGCATATCCTTAAGTCCCAAATTGTATGTCCTTATTTCATCTTGTACAGAAGCCCATCAAGCTTGGGACATCCTGAAAAACACCTATGATAGTGCAGATGAGACCCGTAAAATCCAACTTCAAGACCAGCTTGAAGATCTCATGTATACAGATTTTAATTCTGTTGATGATTTTTTGCTCAAGTTTGATTCAATTAAAAATTTACTCACTGGATTACAAGTTCCTCTTTCTAATTTAAGGATAATTCATATTATAATTCGTAAATGTTTACCTAGGCAGTTTTAGCAATTTATTACAAATATCTATTCTCAGTTAGCTATTCCTTCTTTAGCAACTCAATTAACTTATGTTATTTTTCAAAATATGTTGCATCAAGAGGAGGCTAAACTAATCCAATTTGGTATATTGAAATCTCATGAACATGCTTATGTTTCTCAATCTCATAATAATAGAGCTAGTAATAATTCAAATAACAATCAAAATAATCAGAGATCAAACAATTCCAACTATAATCAAAATCATCAAAGACCTAATAATAATAATAATTACAATAACAATCATAATAATAATAATAATAATAATAACAATAATAATAACCCTTCAAATAGGCCTTATTGCACTTATTGTGGTAAAAATGGTCATTTAATTCATAATTGTTTTAAGAAACAGAAAGAAGATCAACGAAATTCTTAAAATTACTCTAATGGAAATCAATCTCGTTCTGCTTTTACTGTCTGTTTTAATTCTTCTAGACCACCTAAATGGATTATTGATCGTAATGCATCTCAACATGTCCAATACCACAAGGAAGTCTTTGATTCTTTCCAACCTGATTCTATGCATATCCCTTTAGCTAATAATTGTTGTCAAGTTGAAGGAACTGGTATTATTTCTGTTCAAAATGATAAATTACATGATGTGTTTTCTGATCCTAACCATATTTCTATTCTTGCTCTTCCTAATGATAATGATGAACATAGTAATGCTACTCCTAATAATCTGGTTTCTCCTAGTTGTGATGATAATAATCTATTTTACTCTCTTGTTGATGATATGTTTGACCAAGAAGATGAAATTATATCTACATTTCTTAATAGTACTTTGCAAGACATGTCTATTACTCAAGATGAAATTTTTGATGGTAGTTCTATGATTGATGATAATGATGCTTATAATAGCTCTCCTATTAATGCTTCATATTCTGATGAATACACTACAGATTTATCTTATACAACTAATGGTTTTATTTCTGAATCTATAACTCATGAAAATGTTACAAATTTGGTTTATGCTTATGATTCTCAATATGATTTTTTCCAAAATGTTACTGATTCAGCACTAGGTGATCCCAATGATGGGCACTCTACTAGTGTTTCTTGCCTTTTTGCAGGCTCAAGTTCTGATTATGCTCCACCTCTAGTTTTAAATAGACTTGAATATACAAACTGCATAAATGCATCTCAAGCATCTCAATGGTCTCTTAAAAATTTGGGCTCTCTTCAACATGCTATTCAAGCTCCTATGTACCACCCTAGCTCCAAAGCACAAGTTGAAGAACCGCAAGATAATCAGGCCAAAGACATCCTAGTGAATACTCTTTCCAAAGAAACATCTCAGATTCATTGTAAACATTTGGGTTTAATACCTATTGATGTAATTACCCCAAGTAAAGATTAAAGGGGAGTGTTAGAAGTTGTAATCTTTCGTTGGTGTATTTATAAACCAAGGTTAGACCTTTTTCTTCTTTTCTTGCTCTAATATATTAGGATATAAGCCAAAGTATCCTAATATATTTCTTTTTATCTTCTTTCTCCTACATTCTATTTTGTCCTCTAGTAGAATATGTGAGGACAAATATTTATTGTATTTTGTAAATTAGTTTATTCCTCCTTATGAGGAATCTCACACTTGGCCTCACACACTTATGAATGGTGGCATTCATTCTCATGGGAGTTACAATTTGAACTCCTTCTCTCATCTCTACATATAGAGATATTTCTCCTCTCTTCATTCAACACTTCTTCTCTATTCTCTCTCATTCTTCTAAAATATTGTATGAGCTAAAGCTCTCTCTCTCTCTCTCTCTCTCTGTGTGTGGCTATTTTGCCCATTCATAATTCACAGGGTTTTTTTTACGCTTTTCCCCCTTCAAAAACTTCTTGTCTCCTTTGTTGTTTCATTTTGGTGTATGCTCTAAGGATTAGCTTGATTCATAGTAATCTTCCTTTTTCCTAACTCATTTGGATTAATTTGTTCCTAGGTCAAATTTATTTTTCCATTTTAACAAAATAGCACCTGAACTGAGACTGAACACAAAACTAGAAGTAATTTTTCCATCATCTATAGAACCATCCCAGTCACTATTTGAATATCCAATTAAACCAAAATTATCTGAAGGTGTATACAAACTTCCAAAAGAATTTGTAACCTGTACATATCTTAGAACCCTTTTTATAGCACAAAAATAAACTTTAGTAAGGTTTTGCATGAACCTTTGATGCAGGAGCATCCTCGGTGTAAGAGCAATCTTGCATCACCCAAAAATATTTCCAGTTTCTTTTCAATAAGGGCTATCTTATGCAGAGCTTCTATTTTTGGAAATTTACTATTTTTAGTAAGTTTTCTGTTTATGCTTAGAATGGTCTATTTTCTTTCCTGGAGGTTCATTTTAGTTATATCAACCTACCAGTAAAGTTTCATTGCCAGCTCAAGTATAGTTTTGAAGATATTAATTTTTTTTAGTATTGGCAGTAGGGTACAGAAACTTCAAACTCAGTTTTGAAGGCTTTAGAGGCCCCGAATGAGGTCAAAACTTTGGTTGAATGAAGCTTGCTTAATCCAAGTGTTGTAGAGCACTTCACGCCCTTTCCGAAATGGGGTCATAATAGTCAATCAGGTCAATGGGTGATGACTTATGGTCTCTGAAAGTTGGGCCACTTGAAATGGCAAAAAAAAAATTTCCTTCAAAATTTATGTTTGGGTTTCAAAAGATGTTTTGAGCCGACTATGATGTAATAAAATGAAAAATAAAATAATTTTAAGTTTGGTCGGCCTTTATGGCTAGATTTCGGAAACCTTCCCAAGCAGTGGAAAATTGCCTATGTAAGGAAGGCTGTAGTGTTGTCTTAGGCAGTTGGGGAGAAGTTCTAGGTGGTTCTAGGTAATGATCTGAGGCTTTGTCCTACAGAATATTGTAAGGGAAAATGCCCATGTGGATTTGCATATTGTAATTCTAAAATTTGTAATTCCATATTTGTGGAGATAATAAGAAGCCCATTTTCTCTTCTTGCAATTGGTTGTTGTTTCTCTATTTCTATTATGTGTTTATGGTATTAAGGGGTGAACCCTTCATCAAGTGGTATCAGAATGAGAGTTCCTGAGTGTGTAGATAGATCATCGACTGTGGTTAGGGTTTTAGCGAGCAGCGCAAAAATGCCTCCACGAAGGGAACGTGGTAGAAGAGTTGGTGGTTTGACACCTGAGGTTAGAGTGCTCCAAAGACAAGTGCAAGCATTGAAAGAAGAGATTCACAGAGGAATGAATCTTAATGTCAGAGATGAAAGCGAGGATGAAGCCAAAGAAGAAGAAAATTTTGATCAAGAAGGAAAAGGCAAAATTATGAACCTTGAAGAAGAAAGACTTTTTCGGGCCATTTCCAAGATTGGGAAAAGACCTAAGATTGAGGTTCCTGCATTTTTAGGAAATATTAACCTGGAGGAGTTGATCGACTAGATCAATGAATTAGAAGAATATTTCAAGTATGAAGACATCAAGGATCCTAATCAGGTCAAGTTTGCGAAGGCTAGACTAAAGGGCCATGCGAAGATCTGGTGGCAAGAGATTCAATTGGAGCGAAATAGAAGAGGAAAGGATAAAATCACAAGATGAGATCAGATGGTGGATAAATTAAAGTGATAGTTCATTCCTATTGATTATGAGCTTGACTTACTGAAGAAAATGCAAAGTTTGAAGCAAGCAGGAAGATCTATTCAAGAGTATATATAGGAGTTCTATTGAATCCTCATTAGAACAGATTATGTGGAAGCTGATAAGGAGAAATTTTCCCTCTACCTTAATGGGTTGAGGCCGAGCATTCAAGAGGAGTTGAATTTGGTTCGAATGAATAGTATTGAAGAGGCATACCAGTTTACCCGAAAAGTAGAGGAAAAGCTGAACAAGAAGTTTGAGACCAAACAAAATGGAAGAGGTCATGGTGGAAGATCTAGTGGATGGTCATATGGAGGCCAAAATGAAGATCCGAAAAAGAAGGACGAGGCCAGTAGCAGTCAAAATCAGAGATGAAACAATTCCAATCATTTCCATGATAAGAATAATAGAGATCAGAGAGGAAGAGGAATAGGACGAGGATCTGGAAGAGGAGGCTTCCATGGAACATGTTTTCACTGTGGAGAAGAAGGTCATAGAGCATATGAATGTTCTCAACACCAAGGAAGGACAGATAGGAGAATTGAAGGCTAGGCTAGAGTTGCACATGTAGATGAAGATGCCAGATCATCACATTCTGAAGATACTGAAAGAGGAGAAATGCTAATTAACAGAAGAGTCCTGTTGAGTGGTGAAAATGAACCTGAGCAAATGAGGAGCCTGTTTCGCACCAGGTGCAAGTGTGAGGGTAAGTGTTCTGATGTGATTATTGATAGTGGAAGCACTAAAAATCTAGTGTCAGAAGAGATGGTCACAAAGTTGAAGCTCAAGAGACAGAAACACCCACATCCATATTGGATCACGTGGGTGCAGGATGACCACAAGGTCATGGTCAATGAACAATGCCTAGTGAAGTTCAAGATTGGTAGATACCATGATGAGGTACTGTGTGATATCATATCTATGGATGCATGTCATATGTTGTTGGGTAGACCATGGTATTTGACAGACGTGTTGCACATGATGGTTGTGCGAATACCTATTCCCTGACGAAGGATGGAGTGAAACATAAGCTAAAGCCATTGAAGGAGACAAAAGAAAAGGTATGTGGTAATGCAAGAATAACTTTTGTTGATGGAAGAAAGTTCCTAGATGGTATGAGGCATGAGCATATGTGTTTTTCTTAAATTTTGAAAGTTGGTAAAGAGGAAGTAGAAGATGTACCTATAAAAGTTGCAGATTTGTTGAATGAGTTTCAAGATATTGTATCTGATAATGTTCCTGGTGGATTACCATCAGTGAGGAAAATCAGTCATCAGATGGACTTGATTCCAGGAGCTAGTTTTCCAAATAAGGTAGCATAGGGAATGACACCAGTAGAAAGTGAGGAGTTGAACAGACAAGTACATGAGTTGTTACAGAAAGGGTTGATTCAGGAGAGCCTGAGTCCATGTGCTGTACCAACAGTACTAGCACCAAAGAAGAATGGAGAATGGAGGATGTGTACAGATTCCAGGGCTATAAACAAGATCACAATCAAGTATATATTTCCATTGCCATGAATGCATGATATTATGGACTGTTTGAGTGGAGCTATGTATTTCTCAAAGATAGATCTAAAGAGTGGATATCACCAGATTCAAATCAGAGAAGGAGATGAATGGAAAACTACTTTCAAGACAAGGGAAGGACTGTATGAGTGGTTAGTCATGCCTTTTGGGCTATCCAATGCACCAAGCACTTTCATGCGGCTCATGAACGAGGTTCTGAAAGAATTTATGGGTAAGTTTGTCATTGTTTACCTAGATGATATTTTGATCTTCAGTAAGACATTGGAGGAACATATGATGCATATTCGTATGGTGTTTGAGAAGCTGAGGGAAGAGAAATTGTTGATTAATTTAAAGAAGTGCAGTTTTGTGAAGAAGGAGTTAGTGTATCTGGGATTTTTAGTTTCAACAAAAGGCCTAAAAATGGACCTAGAAAAAGTGCAGGCTATCTTTGAATGGCCTACTCCAAGGAGTGCTACTGAGGCAAGATATTTTCATGGTTTGGCTAGTTTTTATAGAAATTTTATTAGAAATTTTAGCAGTATTTGTGGACCCTTGACTTAAACAATGAGAGGGGATAGAAAAGAGTTCAAGTGGACTAATGGGGCAGATAAGAGTTTTAAATTGTTGAAACAGAAAGTTACAAAACAACCTATTTTAGCACTTCCAGATTTTAATAAGGTGTTTCAAGTAGACTATGATGCTAGTGGTACTACAATAGGAGTTGTTATGAGCCAAGAAGGTAAACTTGTTGCTTATTTCAGTGAGAAGTTAAATGATGCCAAGAGAAAATATTCTATTTATGATCAGAAATTTTATGCTATAGTTCAAGCATTAAATAAGTGGAGACACTATTTGCTTCCTAACGAGTTTGTTTTGTATACTGATCATTAAGCTTTGCAATATTTGAATAGTCAAAGAAAGTTGAATCAAAGGCATTTGAAATGGGTTGAGTTTTTGCAGAGTTATACATTTATTTTGAAACACAGGAGTGGAAAGTCTAACAAGGCTGCAAATGCTCTTAGCAGAAGGAAACTATTGTTGACAGAGATGCAGATTGAGGTAGTTGGGTTCAAAGAACTCAAAAATTTTTATACAGAGGATCCTGATTTTGGAGAAGCTTGAAAAGCTTGTAAAGAACCTATTATTCTAGACAGAATGAAGTGGTTGGATTTCATCATTCAAGATGATATGCTATAGAGAGGGAGCTAGTTGTGCATTCCACGAAGTTCTATGAGGGAGAATCTTATCAAGGAGAAGCATAGCAGAGGATTGGCTGGACATTTTGGTTGTGATAAAACCCTTGCTTTGGTTAGTGAGAATTATTATTGGTCATAGTTGCAGCAAGATGTCAAGAAGTTTGTACAGAGTTGCAGAGTATGTTAGATGGAAAAAAGAGTAAAGCAGAATATAGGGTTGTATTAGCCATTACCTGTACCAAAGAAGCCTTGGGAGGATATCAGTATAGATTTTGTTCTTGGTTTGCCAAGGAATCAGCGGGGACATGATTCAATTTTTGTGGTAGTTGACAAATTTTCAAAGATGACACATCTTATTCCCTGCAAGAAGACTAATGATGCTGTTCATGTAGAAGAATTGTTTTTCAGAGAAGTGGTGAGACTACATGGTTTTCCAAAGAGTATAGTTTCAGATCAGGACACTAAGTTTGTTGGATATTTCTGACGTACATTGTGGAAGAAATTAAAGACAACTTTGAAGTTCAGTTCATCACATCATGCATAGAATGATGGACAGACGGAGGTGGTGAATAGGATTTTAGGGAATTTGTTGAGATGTTTAGTTGGAGATAAGCCAACAGGATGGGATTTAATTTTACCAAAGGTGGAATTTGTATACAATAATTCTGTCAATAGGAGCATTGGTAAATCACCATTCCAGATTGTATATGGAAGTAGTCCCAGAAATGCATTTGAGTTGAGAAAGATAGATAAAGGAGAAATAAGTAGTGCTGAAGCTAAGGATTTTGCAGAACACTTGAAGAACATCCATGAGGAGGTGAGGAAGCATATTGCCAAGATGAATGTGCAGTATAAGGCTAAGGTAGATAAGAAAAGAAGGCATAAGGAATTTCAGGTTGGAGATGAAGTCATGGTTCATTTACGGAAGGAGCAATTTCCAGTTGGTACATATAACAAGCTAAAAATGAAGAAGTTTGCGTCATGTAAGATACTGAAGAAGCATGATTCAGGAAATGCATATGAGGTAGAATTGTCTATTGAGCTGAATATTTCACCAGTGTTTAACATTTCAGATTTGACAGAGTATCATGAAGGAGGTGTTGAAGATGAGATCACAGCAGCACAGTGGAGTATTCCAACAACTATTTCAGCTACTAAGGATATTGAGGATATACTGGATAGTCGTGTTGGAAGAAGCACAAGGAACATGACATATGAAGAATATCTGGTCAAATGGAAATGATGGCCTATTGAAGGTTCATCATGGCTGACAAAGGAGGAGGTTAACCATCTTAGTTTTCCTCTTCACACCTGAGACGTGACGGGGTCAATTCTCAAATTACCTTGGGTGTCTGATGCAGGACCATCCTGGGTGTAAGAGCAATCTTGCATCACCCAAAAATATTTTTGGTTCCTTTTAAATAAGGGTTATCTTGTGCAGAGCTTCTATTTTTGGAAATTTACTATTTTTAGTAAGTTTTCCATTTGTGCTCAGAATGGTCTATTTTCTTTCCTGGAGGTTCATTTTGGTTATATCAACCCGCTAATAAAGTTTCATTCCCAGATCAAGTCTAGTTTTGAAGATATTAAATTTTTTTGGTATTGACAGTAGGGTACAAAAATTTTGTTGGTATTGACAGTAGGGTACAAAAATTTTGAACTCAGTTTTGAAGGCTTTAGAAGCCCCGAATGAGGTTGAAACTTTAGCAGAATGAACCATATCTGGCTTGAGCACTGTAGAGCACTTCACGCCCTTTCCAAAATGGGGTCATTATAGTCAATCGGGTCAACGAGTGACGACTTATGGTCTTCAAAAGTTGGGCCACCTGAAATGGCAGAAAATAAATTTCCTTCAAAATTTCTGTTTGGGTTTCAAAAGATGTTTTGAGCAAACTATGATGTAATAAAATGAAAAATAAAATAATTCTAAGTTTGGTCAGCCAAAGCTATCTTGTGCAGAGCTTCTATTTTTGAAAATTTACTATTTTTAGTAAGTTTTCCGTTCGTGCTTAGAATGGTCTATTTTCTTTCCTTGAGGTTCATTTTGGTTATATCAACCAGCCAGTAAAATTTTATTGCTAGATGAAGTCTAGTTTTGAAGATATTGAAAATTTTCGGTATTGGCAGCAGGGTACAAAAACTTTGAACTCAGTTTTGAAGGCTTTAGAGGCCCTTGATGAGGTTGAAACTTTGGCTGAATGAAGCTTGCCTGTTTAAAGCATTGTAAAGCACTTCACACCCTTTCCAAAATGGGGTCATAATAGTCAGTCTGGTCAACGGGTGATGACTTATGGTCTCTGGAAGTTGGGCCACCTGAAATGGCGAAAAATAAATTTCCTTCAAAATTTTTGTTTAGGTTTCAAAAGATTTTTTGAGCTGAATATGATGTAATAAAATGAAAAATAAAATAATTTTAAGTTTGGTTGGCCAAAGCCATCTTGTGCAGAGTTTCTATTTTTTGAAATTTACTATTTTTAGTATGTTTTCCATTCATGCTCAGAATGGTCTATTTGTTTCCTATAGGTTCATTTTGGTTATATCAGCCTGCTAGTAAAGTTTCATTGCCAGATCAAGTCTAGTTTTAAAGATATTGAAAATTTTTGATATTGGTAGTAGGGTACAGAAACTTTGAACTCAGTTTAGAAGGCTTTAGAGGCCCTAGATGAGGTCGAAACTTTGGTAGAATGAAGCTTACTTGGTTGAAGCGTTGTAGAGCATTTCACGCCATTTCCGAAATGGGGTCATAATAGTCAATCGGGTCAACGGGTGATGACTTATAGTCTCCGAAAGTTGGGCCACCTGAAATAGCGCAAAATAAATTTCCTTCAAAATTTTTGTTTGGGTTTCAAAAGATGTTTTGAGCCGACTATGATGTAATATAATGAAAAATAAAATAATTCTAAGTTTGGTTGGCCAGGGCTATCTTGTGCAGAGCTTCTATTTTTAGAAATTTACTATTTTTAGTAAGTTTTCCGTTCGTGCTCAGAATGGTCTACTTTCTTTCCTGGAGGTTCATTTTGGTTATATCAGCCTGCCAGTAAAGTTTCATTGCCAGATCAAGTCTAGTTTTGTAGATATTAAAAGTTTTCGGTATTGGCAGCAGGGTACATAAACTTTGAAATCTATTTTGAAAGCTTTAGCGGCCCTGGATGAGGTTGAAACTTTGGCTAAATAAATATTGCTTGATTCACATGTTGTAGAGCACTTCATGCCCTTTCCGAAATGGGGTCATAATAGTCAATCGGGTCAACGGGTGATGACTTATGGTCTCCGAAAGTTGGGCCACCTAAAAAGGCGAAAAATAAATTTCTTTCAAAATTTATGTTTGGGTTTCAAAAGATGTTTTGAGATGACTATGATGTAATAAAATGAAAAATAAAATAATTCTAAATTTGGTCGGCTAGGGCTATCTTGTGCAGAGCTTCTATTTTTTGAAATTTACTATTTTTAGTAAGTTTTTCGTTCGTGCTCAGAATGGTCTATTATCTTTCCTGGAGGTTCATTTTGGTTATATCAGCCTGCCAGTAAAGTTTAATTGCTAGATCAAATCTAGTTTTGAAGATATTGAAAATTTTCGGTATTACGACCAGCGTACAGAAACTTCGAACTTAGTTTTGAAGGCTTTAGAGACTCCGGATGAGTTCGAAACTTCGATCGAATGAAGCTTTCTTCATTTAAATGTTGTAGAGCACTTCACTCCCTTTCTGAAATGTTGTCATAATAATCAATCGGGTCAACGGGTGATGACTTATGGTCTTCGGAAGTTGAACCACTTGAAATGGCTGAAAATAAATTTTCTTCAAAATTTTTGTTTGGGTTTCAAAAGATGTTTTGAGTCGACTATGATGTAAGAAAATGAAAAATAAAATAAATCTAAGTTTGGTCGGCGAGGGCAATCTTGTGCAGAGCTTTTATTTTTGGAAATTTACTATTTTTAGTAAGTTTTCCGTTCGTGCTCAGAATGGTCTATTTTCTTTCCTAGAGGTTCATTTTGGTTATATCAACCGCCAGTAAAGTTTCATTGCCAGATCAAGTTTAGTTTTGAAGATATTGAAAATTTTCGTTATTGGCAACAGGGTATAGAAACTTCGAACTCAGTTTTGAAGGCTTTAGAGGCCCCGGAAGAGGTCGAAACCTTGCTAGACATTGTAGAGCACTTCACACTCTTTCCAAAATGGGGTTATAATAGTCAATCGGGTCAATGGGTGATGATTTATGGTCTCCAGAATTTGGGCCACCTGAAATGGTAGAAAATAATTCATACATTGTAGAGCACTTCACGTCATTTCTGAAATGGGGTCATAATAGTCAATTGGCTCAACAGGTGACGACTTATGGTCTCCGAAAGTTGGGCCACTTGAAATGACGAAAAATAAATTTCTTTCAAAATTTCTATTTAGGTTTTCAAAAGATGTTTTGAGCATACTATGATGTAATAAAATGAAAAATAAAATAATTCTAAGTTTGGTCGGTTAGGGCTATCTTGTGAAGAGCTTCAATTTTTGAAAATTTACTATTTTTAATAAGTTTTCCGTTCGTGCTCAGAATGGTCTATTTTCTTTCCTGTAGGTTCATTTTGGTTATATCAGCCTGCCAGTAAAGTTTTATTGCCAGATCAAGTCTAGTTTTGAAGATATTGAAAATTTTTGGTATTGGCAGCAGGGTACAGAAACTTCAAACTTAGTTTTGAAGGCTTTAAAGGCACAATATGAGGTCGAAATTTGGGCTAAATGAAGCTTACGTATTTAAGTGTTCTAAAGAACTTCACTCCCTTTTCGAAATGAGGTCATAATAGTAAATTAGGTCAACGGTTGATTAGTTATGATCTCTGGAAGTTGGGCCACCTAAAATGGCGAAAAATAAATTTCATTCAAAATTTTTGTTTGGGTTTTAAAAGATGTTTTGAGCCGACTATGATGTAATAAAATGAAAAATAAAATAATTGTAAGTTTGGTCGGCCAGGGCTATCTTGTGTAGAGCTTCTATTTTTGGAAATTTACTATTTTTAGTAAGTTTTCTGTTCGTGCTTAGAATGGTTTATTTTCTTTCCTTGGGGTTCATTTTGGTTATATCAGCCTGCCACTAAAGTTTCATTTCTAGATCAAGTCTAGTTTTGAAGATATTGAAAATTTTCGGTATTGGCAGTAGGGTACATAAAGTTCGAACTCAGTTTTGAAGGTTTTATAGGCACCGGATGAGGTTGAAACTTCAACTGAATGAAGCTTGCTTGATTCAGGCGTTGGAGACCACTTCACGCCCTTTTCGAAATGGGGTGATAATAGTCAATCAGGTCAACAGGTAGTGACTTATGGTCTCTGAAAATTGGGCCACTTGAAATGGCGAAGAATAAATTTCTTTCAAAATTTCTGTTTGGGTTTCAAAAGAAGTTTTGAGCCAAATATGATGTAATAAAATAAAAAATAAAATAATTCTAAGTTTGGTCGGCCAGGGCTATCTTGTGCAGAGCTTTTATTTTTGGAAATTTACTATTTTCAGTAAGTTTTCCATTCGTGCTCAGAATGGTCTATTTTATTTCCTGGACGTTCATTTTGGTTATAAAAGCCTACCAGTAAAGTTTCATTCAAGTCTAGTTTTGAAGATATTGAAAATTTTTCGGTATTTTCAGTAGGGTACAAAAACTTCAAACTCAATATTGAAGGCTTTAGAGGCCCCAGATGAGGACAAAAACTTAAACTGAATGAAGCTTTCTTGGCTTAGGCATTGTAGAGCACTTCACGCCCTTTTTGAAGTGGGGTCATAATAGTCAATCGGGTCAACAGGTGATAACTTATGGTCTTCGAAAGTTGGGCCACCTGAAATGGAAGAAAATAAATTTCTTTCAAAATTTTTGTTTGGGTTTCAAAAGATGTTTTGAGCCTACTATGATGTAATAAAATGAAAAATGAAATAATTTTAAGTTTGGTCGGTTAGGGCTATTTTGTGCAGAGCTTCTATTTTTGGTAATTTACTATTTTTAATAAATTTTTTGTTCATGCTCAAAATGGTCTATTATCTTTCTTGAAGGTTCATTTTGGTTATATCAGCTTGCTAGTAAAGTTTCATTGCCAGATCAGGTCTAGTTTTGAAGATATTGAAAATTTTCGGTATTGGCAGTAGGGTATAGAAACTTCGAACTCAGTTTTGAAGGCTTTAAAAGCTCCGGATGAGGTCGAAACTTCGGTCAAATGAAGTTTTCTTAATTCAAGTGGTGTAGATCACTTCACACCCTTTTCGAAATGGGTTCATAATAGTCAATCGGGTCAATGGGTGATGACTTATTGTCTCCGTAAGTTGGGCCACCTGAAATGGCGAAAAATAAATTTATTTCAAAATGTCTGTTTAGGTTTCAAAAGATGTTTTGAGCTGACTATGATGTAATAAAATAAAAAATAAAATAATTCTAAGTTTGGTCGGCCAGGGCTATCTTCTGCAGAACTTCTATTTTTATAAATTTACTATTTTTATTAAGTTTCTGTTCATGCTTAGAGTGGTTTTTTTTTAATTTCCTAGAGGTTCATTTTGGTTATATCAGCCTGGCAGTAAAGTTTGATTGCGAGATCAAGTCTAGATTTGAAGATATTAAAAATTTTCGGTATTGGCAACAGGGTACAGAAACTTCGAACTTAGTTTTGAAGGCTTTAGAGGCCCTTTCTGAAACAGGTACATCATAGTCAATCAGGTCAATGGGTGATGACTTATGGTCTCCAGAAGTTGGGCCACCAGAAATGACACAATTTTTTTTTTTTTCAAAATATCTGTTTAGGTTTCAAAAGATGTTTTGAGTTGACTATGATGTAATAAAATGAAAAATAAAATAATTCTAAGTTTGGTCGGCTAGGGCTATCTTGTGTAGAGCTTTTATTTTTGGAAATTTACTATTTTTAGTTAGTTTTCCGTTCGTGCTCAGAATGGTCTATTTTATTTCCTTGAGGTTCATTTTGGTTATATCAGCCTGCAAGTAAAGTTTCATTGCCAGTTCAAGTCAAGTTTTGAATATATTGAAAATTTTCGGTATTGGTAGTAGGGTACAAAAAATTTGAACTCAGTATTGAAAGTTTTAGAGGCCACGGATGATGTCGAAACTTCGGTTGAGTGAAGCTTGCTTCATTGAAGTGTTCTAGAACACTTCACACCCTTTCTGAAATGGGATCATAATAATCAATTGGGTCAATAGGTGATGACTTATGGTCTCCGAAAGTTTGACCACCTGAAATGGTAGAAAATAAATTTCCTTCAAAATTTTTGTTTGGGTTTCAAAAGATGTTTTGAGTCGACTATGATGTAATAAAATAAAAAATAAAATAATTTTAAGTTTGGTTGGCCAGGGCTATCTTGTGCAGAGCTTCTATTTTTAGAAATTTAGTATTTTTAATAAGTTTTCCATTCGTGGTCAGAATGGTCTATTATCTTTCCTAGAGGTTCATTTTGGTTATATCAGCCTGCTAGTAAAGTTTAATTGCCAGATCAAGTCTAGTTTTGAAGATATTGAAAATTTTCAATATTGGCTATAGGGTATAGAAAATGCAAAATCAGTTTTGAAAGTTTTAGATGCCCCGGATGAGGTTGAAACTTCGGCCAGACGAGGCTTTCTTAATTTGTATGTTGTAGAGAACTTTACGCCCTTTCCAAAATGAGGTCATAATAGTCAATCGGGTTAATGGGTGATGACTTATGGTCTCTAGAAGTTGGGCCACCTAAAATGGCAGAAAATAATTTTTTTTTCAAAATTTCTGTTTAGGTTTCAAAAGATGTTTTGAGCCGATTATGATGGAATAAAATGAAAAATAAAATAAGTCTAAGTTTGGTCGGCTAGGGCTGTCTTGTGCAAAGCTTCTATTTTTGAAAATTTACTATTTTTAGTAAGTTTTTCATTCGTGCTCAGAATGGTCTATTTTATTTCCTAGAGGTTCATTTTGGTTATATCAGCCTGCCAGTAAAGTTTCATTGCCAGATCAAGTATACTTTTGAAGATATTGAAAATTTTCAGTATTGGCGGCAAGGTACGGAAACTTCGAACTCAGTTTTGAAAGTTTTAGAGGCCCTGGATGAGGTTGAAAATTTAGTTGTATGAAGTTTACTTGATCTAAGTGTTGTAAAGCAATTCACGCCCTTTTCAAAATGGGGTCATAATAGTCAATCGGGTCAATGGGTGATGACTTATGGTCTCCGAAAGTTGGGCCACCTGAAATGGCAAAAAATAGGTTTTTTTCAAAATTTCTATTTGGGTTTCAAAAGATGTTTTGAGCCGACTATGATGTAATAAAATGAAAAATAAAATAATTGTAAGTTTGGTCGGTCAGGGCTATCTTGTGCAGAGCTTCTATTTTTAGAAATTTACTATTTTTAGTAAGATTTCTGTTCGTGCTCAGAATGGTTTATTTTCTTTTCTAGAGGTTCATTTTGGTTATATCAGCTTGCGAGTAAAGTTTCATTGCTAGATCAAGTCTAGTTTTGAAGATATTGAAAATTGCCGGTATTGGCAGTAGGGTACAGAAACTTCAAACTTAGTTTTGAAAGCTTTAAATGCCTCAAATGAGGTCGAAAGTTTGGTTGAATGAAGCTTGTAGAGAATTTCATGCCCTTTCAAAAATGGGGTCATAATAGTCAATTGGGTCAATGGGTGATGACTTATGGTCTTTGGAAGTTGACCCACTTGAAATGACAGAAAGTAAATTTTCTTCAAATTTTTTGTTTGGGTTTCAAAAGATGTTTTGAGCCAACTATGATGTAATAAAATGAAAAATAAAATATTTCTAAGTTTGGTCTGCTAGGGCTATCTTGTGCAGAGCTTCTATGTTTGGAAATTTACTATTTTTAGTAAGTTTTCCAATCGTGCTCAGAATGGTCTATTTTCTTTTCTGGATGTTCATTTTGGTTATATCAGTCTGCCAGTAAAGTTTCATTGCAATATCAAGTCTAGTTTTGAAGATATTGAGAATTTTGGTATTAGCAGTAGGGTACAGAAACTTCAAACTCAGTTTTGAAGGCTTTATAAGCCCCGGATGAGTACGAAAACTTCAGCTGAATGAAGCTTGTTTGATTTAAGAGTTGTAGAGCACTTCACGCCCTTTCCGAAATGAGGTCATAATAGTCAATCGGGTCAACGGGTAATGACTTATGGTCTCTGAAATTTGCGCCACCTGAAATGGCAGAAAATAAATTTCTTTCAAAATTTCTATTTGGGTTTCAAAAGATGATTTGAGCCGACTATGATGTAATAAAATGAAAAATAAGATAATTCTAAGTTTGGTTGGCCAGGGCTATCTTGTGCAGAGCTTCTATTTTTAGAAATTCACTATTTTTAGTAAGTTTTCTGTTCGTGCTTAGAATGGTCTATTTTCTTTCCTGGAGGTTCATTTTGGTTATATCACCCTGCCAGTAAAGTTTCATTGTTAGATCAAGTCTAGTTTTGTAGATATTAAAAATTTTCGGTATTGGCAGCAGGGTACATAAACTTCAAAATCTATTTTGAAGTCTTTAGCAGCCTCAGATGAGGTCGAAACTTCGGCTGAATAAATTTTGCATGATTTATGTGTTGTAGAGCACTTCATGCCCTTTCCGAAATGGGGTCATAATAGTCAATCAGGTCAACGGGTGATGACTTATGGTCTCTGAAAGTTGGGCCACCTGAAATGGCAGAAAATAAATTTCTTTCAAAATTTATGTTTGGGTTTCAAAAGATGTTTTGGGACAACTATGATGTAATAAAATGAAAAATAAAATAATTCTAAATTTGGTTGGCTAGGTCTATCTTGTGCAGAGCTTCTATTTTTTGAAATTTACTATTTATAGTAAGTTTTCTGTTCGTGCTTAGAATGGTTATTTTCTTTGCTAGAAATTCATTTTGGTTATATCAGCCTGCCAGTAAAGTTTAATTGCCAGATCAAGTCTAGTTTTGAAGATATTGAAAATTTTCGGTATTGGGAGCAGCGTGCAGAAACTTCGAACTCAGTTTTGAAGGCTTTAGAGACTTCGGATGAGTTTGAAACTTCGGTCGAATGAAGCCTACTTTATTTGGACATTGTAGAGCACTTCGCGCCCTTATCAAAATGTTGTCGTAATAATCAATCGGGTCAACGGGTGATGACTTATAGTCTCTGGAAGTTGAACCACTTGAAATGGCGAAAAATAAATTTTCTTCAAAATTTTTGTTTGGGTTTCAAAAGATGTTTTGAGTCGACTATGATGTAAGAAAATGAAAAATAAAATAAATCTAAGTTTGGTCGGCAAGGGCAATCTTGTGCAGAGCTTTTATTTTTGGAAATTTACTATTTTTAATAAGTTTTCCATTCATGCTCAGAATGGTCTATTTTCTTTCCTAGAGGTTCATTTTGGTTATATCAGCCGCCAGTAAAGTTTCATTGCCAGATCAAGTTTAGTTTTGAAGATATTGAAATTTTTTGTTATTGGCAGCAAGGTACAGAAACATCGAACTCAGTTTTGAAGGCTTTAGAGGTCCCATATGAGGTTGAAACTTTGCTAGTCGTTGTAGAGCACTTCACGCCCTTTCCGAAATGGGGTCATAATAGTCAATTAGATCAATGGGTGATGACTTATGGTCTCCGGAATTTGGGCCACCTGAAATGGCAGAAAATAATTTTTTTCAAAATTTTTATTTGGGTTTCAAAAGATGTTTTGAGCTGACTATGATGTAATACAATGAAAAATAATTTAAAAAAAAATTTGGTTAGCCACGGCTATCTTGTGCAGCGCTTCTATTTTTGAAAATTTACTATTTTTAGTAAGTTTTCTGTTTGTGCTCAGAATGGTCTATTTTCTTTCTTGAGGGTTCATTTTTGTTATATTAGCCTATCAGTAAAGTTTCATTGCCAGAGCAAGTATAGTTTTGAAGATATTGAAAATTTTTGGTATTGACAGCAGAGTACAAAAACTTTGAACTTATTTTTGAAGGCTTTAGAGGTCCCGGATGACATCAAAATTTTGACCAAATGAAGCTTGCTTGATTCAAACACTATTGAGCACTTCACGCCATTTCTGAAATGGGGTCATAATAGTCAATTGGGTCAACGGGTGATGACTTATGGTCTCCGGAAGTTGGGCCACTTGAAATGACGAAAAATCAATTTCTTTCAAAAATTTTGTTTAGGATTTCAAAAGATGTTTTGAGCATACTATGATGTAATAAAATGAAAAAATAAAATAATTCTAAGTTTGGTCGGTCAGGGCTATCTTGTGCAGAGCTTCTATTTTTGAAAATTTACTATTTTTAATAAGTTTTTCGTTCATGCTCAGAATGGTCTACTTTCTTTCCTGTAGGTTCATTTTGGTTATATCAGCCTGCCAATAAAGTTTCATTGCCAGATCAAGTCTAGTTTTGAAGATATTGAAAATTTTTGATATTGGTAGTAGGGTATAGAAACTTCAAACTCAATTTTGAAGGCTTTAAAGGCACTAGATGAGGTCAAAATTTGGGCTAAATGAAGCTTACTTATTTAAGTGTTCTAAAGAAATTAACGCCTTTTCTGAAATGGGGTCATAATAGTAAATCGGGTCAACGATTGATTAGTTATGATCTTTGGAAGTTGGGCCACCTGAAATGGCGAAAAATAAATTTCATTCAAAATTTTTGTTTGGGTTTCAAAAGATGTTTTGAGCCGACTATGATGTAATAAAATGAAAAATAAAATAATTGTAAGTTTGGTCGGTCAGGGCTATCTTGTGCAGAGCTTCTATTTTTGGAAATTTATTATTTTTAGTAAGTTTTTCGTTCGTGCTCAGAATGGTCTATTTTCTTTCCTTGGGGTTAATTTTGGTTATATTAGCCTACCAGTAAAGTTTCATTGCCAGATCAAGTCTAGTTTTGAAGATATTGAAAATTTCGGTATTGGCAGTAGGGTACATAAACATCGAACTCAATTTTGAAGGCTTTAGAGGCCATAGATGAGATTGAAACTTTGATTGAAAGAAACTTGCTTAATTCGAGAGTTGTAGAGCACTTCATGCCCTTTTTGAAATGGGGTCATAATAGTCAATTGGGTCAATGGGTGATGACTTATGGTCTCTGAAAGTTGGGCCACCTGAAATGGCGAAAAATAAATTTTCTTCAAAATTTCTGTTAGGTTTCAAAAGATGTTTTGAGCTGACTATAATGTAATAAAATGAAAAATAAAATAATTCTAAGTTTGGTTGTCCAGGGCTATCTTATGCAGAGTTTCTATTTTTGGAAATTTACTATTTTTAATAAGTTTCTGTTCGTGTTCAGAATGGTCTATTTTCTTTCCTAGAGGTTCATATTGGTTATATCAGCCTTTTAGTAAAGTTTCATTGCCAAATCAATTCTAGTTTTGAGGATATTAAATTTTTTTGATATTGGTAGCATGGTGCAAAAACTTCAAACTCAGTTTTGAAGGCTTTATAGGTACCAGATGAGGTCGAAACTTAAACTGAATGAAGTTTGCTTGATTTAGGTGTTGTAGACCACTTCATGCCCTTTTCGAAATGAGGTCATAATAGTCAATCGGGTCAACGGGTGGTGACTTATGGTCTCAAAAAATTGGGCCACCTGAAATGGCGGAAAATAAATTTATTTCAAAATTTCTGTTTGGGTTTTAAAAGATGTTTTGAGCCGGCTATGATGTAATGAAATGAAAAGTAAAATAATTGTAAGTTTGGTTGGCCAGAGCTATTTTGTACAGAGCTTCTATTTTTGGAAATTTAATATTTTTAGTAAATTTTTCGTTCGTGCTCAGAATGGTCTATTTTCTTTCTTGGAGGTTCATTTTGGTTATATTAGTTTGCCAGTAAAGTTTCATTGCCAGATCAAGTCTAGTTTTGAAGATATTGAAATTTTTTGTTATTGGCAGTTGGGTACAGAAACTTTAAACTCAATTTTTAAGTATTTAGAGGCCTCAGATGAGGTTGAAACTTCGGTGAAATGAAGGTTGCTTGGTTTAGACATTGTAGAGCACTTTACGCCCTTTCCGAAATGGGGTAATAATAGTCAATCGGGTCAACGAGTGATGACTTATGGTCTTCGGAAGTTGGGCCACCTGAAATGGCAGAAAATAAATTTATTTCAATATTTCTGTTTGGGTTTCAAAAGATGTTTTGAGAAGACTATGATCTAATAAAATGAAAAATAAAATAATTATAAGTTTGGTCGGCCAGAACTATCTTGTGTAGAGCTTCTATTTTTGGAAATTTATTATTTTTAGTAAGTTTTCCGTTCGTGCTCAGAATGGTCTATTTTATTTCCTAGAGGTTCATTTTGGTTATATCAGCCTGCCAGTAAAGTTTCATTGCTAGATCAAGTCAAGTTTTGAAAATATTGAATTTTTTTGGGATTGGTAGGAGGGTACAGAAACTTCGAACTTAGTTTTGAAAACTTTAGAGGCCCTAGATGAGGTCAAAACTTCAGCTGATTTAGGCGTTCTATAACACTTCACACCCTTTCCGAAATGGGGTCATAATAGTCAATCGAGGTAACAGGTGATGACTTATGGTCTCTGAAAGTTGGGCCACCTGAAATGGTAGAAAATAAATTTCTTTCAAAATTTTTGTTTGGGTTTCAAAAGATGTTTTGAGCCAACTATGATGTAATAAAATGAAAAATAAAATAATTCTAAGTTTGGTCGGCCAGGGCTATCTTGTGCAGAGCTTTTATTTTTAAAAATTTACTATTTTTAGTAAGTTTTCCGTTCGTGCTCAGAATGGTCTATTTTCTTTCCTGGACGTTTATTTTGGTTATATCAGCCCACTAGTAAAGTTTCATTGCCAGATCAAGTCTAGTTTTGAAGATATTGAAAATGTTTCGGTATTGTTAGTAGGGTACAAAAACTTCGAACTCAGTTTTGAAGGCTTTAGAGGCCCCGGATGAGGACGAAAACTTAAGCCGAATGAAGCTTTTTTGACTTAGGCATTGTAGAGCACTTCATGCCCTTTTCGAAGTGGGGTCATAATAGTCAATCGGGTCAGGTGATGACTTATGGTCTTCGGAAGTTGGGCCACCTGAAATGGCAGAAAATAATTTTCTTTCAAAATTTTTGTTTGAGTTTCAAAAGATGTTTTGAGTCGACTATGATGTAATAAAATGAAAAATAAAATAATTTTAAGTTTGGTTGGTCAGGGCTATCTTGTGCAGAGCTTCTATTTTTGAAAATTTACTATTTTTAATAAATTTTCTATTCATGCTTAGAATGGTCTATTATCTTTTCTAAAGGTTCATTTTGGTTATATCAGCTTGCTAGTAAAGTTTCATTGCCAGATCAAGTCTAGTTTTGAAGATATTGAAAATTTTCGGTATTGGCAGTAGCGTACGTAAACTTCAAACTTAGTTTTGAAGGCTTTAAATGCTCTGGATGAGGTTGAAACTTCGGTCAAATGAAGCCTTCTTAAATCAAATGTTGCAGAGCACTTCACACCCTTTCTGAAATGGGGTCATAATAGTCAATCGGGTCAATGGATGATTACTTATGGTCTCCGGAAGTTGGGCGACCTGAAATGGCGAAAAATAAATTTATTTCAAAATTTCTATTTGGGTTTCAAAAGATGTTTTGAGCTGACTATGATGTAATAAAATAAAAAATAAAATAATTCTAAGTTTGGTCGGCCAGGGCTATCTTGTGCAGAGCTTCTATTTTTAGAAATTTACTATTTTTACTAAGTTTCTGTTCCTGCTTAGAATGGTTTTTTTAATTTCCTGGAGGTTCATTTTGGTTATATCGGCCTGCCAGTAAAGTATGATTGCCAGATCAAGTCTAGATTTGAAGATATTGAAATTTTTCGGTATTGGCAACAGGGTATCGAAACTTCGAACTCAGTTTTGAAGGCTTTAGAGGCTCCGGGTGAGGTCAAAACTTTGGCCGAATGAAGGTTGTTTGATTATGGGGTTGTAGAGCACTTTACACCCTTTTCAAAATGGGTTCATCATAGTCAATCGGGTCAATGGGTGATGGCTTATGGTCTCCGGAAGTTGGGCCACCAGAAATGGCAAATTTTTTATTTTTTTTCAAAATCTATGTTTAGGTTTCAAAAGATGTTTTGAGTTGACTATGATGTAATAAAATGAAAAATAAAATAATTCTAAGTTTGGTCTGCCAGGGCTATCTTGTGCAGAGCTTTTATTTTTGGAAATTTACTATTTTTAGTTAGTTTTCCGTTTGTGCTGAGAATGGTCTATTTAATTTTCTGGAAGTTCATTTTGGTTATATCAGCCTGCAAGTAAAGTTTCATTGCCAGTTTAAGTCAAGTTTTGAATATATTGAAAATTTTCAGTATTGGCAGCACCGTACAGAAAATTTGAACTCAGTATTGAAGGTTTTAGAGGCCCTAGATGAGGTCGAAACTTCAACCAAATGAAGCTTGCTTGATTGAAGTGTTCTAGAACACTTCACGCCCTTTTCAAAATGGGGTCATAATAGTCAATTGGGTCAATAGGTGATGACTCATGGTCTCCAGAAGTTTGACCACTTGAAATGGCGAAAAATAAATTTCCTTCAAAATTTCTATTTGGGCTTCAAAAGATGCTTTGAGCCGACTATGATGTAATAGAATAAAAAATAAAATAATTTTAAGTTTGGTTGGCCACGACTATCTTGTGAAGAGCTTCTATTTTTAATAAGTTTTCTGATCGTGGTCAGAATGGTCTATTATCTTTCTTGGAGGTTCATTTTGGTTATATCAGCCTGCCAGTAAAGTTTCATTGTTAGATCATGTCTAGTTTTAAAGATATTGAAAATTTTCCGTATTGGAAGTAGGGTATAGTAACTTCAAACTCAGTTTTGAAAGCTTTAGATGCCCCAGATGAGGTTGAAACTTCGGCCGAACGAGGCTTTCTTTATTTGAATGTTGTAGAGCTCTTCATGCCCTTTTCGAAATCGGGTCATAATAGTCAATCGGGTCAACGGGTGATGACTTATGGTCTTTAGAAGTTGGGCCACCTGAAGTGGCAGAAAATATTTTTTTTTTTCAAAATTTCTGTTTAGGTTTCAAAAGATGTTTTGAGCCGACTATGATGTAATAAAATGAAAAATAAAATAATTCTAAGTTTGGTCGGCTAGGGCTATCTTGTGCAGAGCTTCTATTTTTGAAAATTTACTATTTTTAGTAAGTTTTCCATTCCTACTCAGAATGGTCTATTTTATTTCCTGGAGGTTCATTTTGGTTATATCAGTCTGCCAGTAAAGTTTCATTGCCAGATCAAGTTTAATTTTGAAGATATTGAAAATTTTCAATATTGGCAGCAAGGTACGAAAACTTTGAACTCAGTTTTGAAGGTTTTAGAGGCCCTGGATGAGTTCGAAACTTCGGTTGTATGAAATTTACTTGACTCAAGTGTTGTAGAGCAATTCACATCCTTTTCGAAATGGGGTCATAATAGTCAATTGGCTAAACAGGTGATGACTTATGGTCTCTAAAAATTGTGCCACCTGAAATGGCGAAAAATAGGTTTTTTTTTAAAATTTCTTTTTGGGTTTCAAAAGATGTTTTGAGTCGACTATGATGTAAGAAAATGAAAAATAAAATAATTCTAAGTTTGGTCGGTAAGGGCTATCTTGTGCAGAGCTTCTATTTTTAGAAATTTACTATTTTTAGTAAGATTTTCGTTCGTGCTCAGAATGGTCTATTTTCTTTTCTGGAGGTTCATTTTGGTTATATCAGCCTGTGAGTAAAGTTTCATTGCCAGATCAAGTCTAGTTTTGAAGATATTGAAAATTGCCGGTATTGGCAGCAGGGTACAGAAACTTCAAACTTAGTTTTGAAGGCTTTAAATGCCTCAAATGAGGTCGAAACTTCAGCTGAATCAAGCTTGTAGAGAATTTCATGCCCTTTCAGAAATGGGGTCATAATAGTCAATCGGGTCAATGGGTGATGACTTATGGTCTTCGAAAGTTGAGCCAGCTGAAATGACAGAAAGTAAATTTCTTTAAAATTTTTGTTTGGGTTTCAAAAGATGTTTTGAGCCAACTATGATGTAATAAAATGAAAAGTAAAATATTTCTAAGTTTCGTTGGCTAGGGCTATCTTGTGCAACGCTTCTATGTTTGGAAATTTACTATTTTTAGTGAGTTTTCCATTCGTGCTCAGAATGGTCTATTTTCTTTCCTAGAGGTTCATTTTGGTTATATCAACCTGCCAGTAAAGTTTCATTGCCATATCAAGTCTAGTTTTGAAGATATTGAGAATTTTTTGTATTGGCAGTAGGGTACAGAAACTTTGAACTTAGTTTTGAAGGCTTTATAAGCTTCGGATGAGGACGAAAACTTCGGCTGAATGAAGCTTGTTTGATTTAAGAGTTGTAGAGCACTTTACGTCCTTACCAAAATGAGATCATAATAGTCAATTGGGTCAACGGGTGATGACTTATGGTCTCTAGAAGTTGGGCCACCTAAAATGGCGGAAAATAAATTTCTTTCAAAATTTTTGTTTGGGTTTCAAAAGATGTTTTGAGCTGACTATGATGTAATAAAATGAAAAATAAAATAATTCTAAGTTTGGTCGGCTAGGGGTATCTTGTGCAAAGCTTCTATTTTTGGAAATTTACTATTTTTAGTAAGTTTTCCGTTCGTGCTCAGAATGGTCAATTTTCTTTCCTGAAGGTTCATTTTGGTTATATTAGCCTTCTAGTAAAGTTCTATTGTAAAATCAAATCTAGTTTTGAAGATATTGAAAATTTTTGGTATTGGCAGTAGGGTACAGAAAATTCATACTCGATTTTTAAGGCTTTAGAGGCCCCGGATGAGGTCGAAACTTGGGCCAAATGAAGGTTGCTTGATTTAGCTATTGTAGAGCACTTCACGCCCTTTTTGAAATGGGGTCATAATAGTCAATCGGGTCAATGGGTGATAACTTATAGTCTCTGGAATTTGGGCCACTTGAAATGATAGAAAATAAATTTATTTCAAAATTTCTGTTTGGGTTTCAAAATATGTTTTGAGCCAAGTATGATGTAATAAAATGAAAAATAAAATAATTCTAAGTTTAGTCAGCGAGGGCTATTTTGTGCAGAGCCTCTATTTTTGAAAATTTACTATTTTTACTAAGTTTTCTATTTTTGTTTAGAATGGTCTATTTTCTTTCCTAGAGGTTCATTTTGGATATATCAGCTTGCCAGTAAAGATTCATTGCCAGATCAAGTCTAGTTTTGAAGATATTGAAAATTTTCGGTATTGGCAGCAAGGTACAAAAACTTTGAACTCAGTTTTAGAGGTTTTAGAGGCCCCGAATGAGGTCGAAAGTTCAATTGAATGAAGCTTGCTTGATTCAAATGTTGTAGAAAACTTCACGCCCTTTCCGAAATAGGGTCATAATAGTCAATTTGGTCAACGAAAGATGACTTATGGTCTTCGAAAGTTAGGCCATCTGAAATGACGGAAAATAAATTTCCTTCCAAATTTCTGTTTGGGTTTCTAAAGATGTTTTGAGCCGACTATGATGTAATAAAATGAAAAATAAAATAATTTTAAGTTTGGTCGGCCAGGGCTATTTTGTGCAGAGCTTCTATTTTTAGTAAGTTTTCTATTCATGCAAAGAATGGTCTATTTTCTTTCCTGGAGGTTCATTTTGGTTATATCAACCTGCCAGTAAAGTTTCATTGTCAGGTCAAGTCTACTTTTGAAGATATTGAAAATTTTTGGTATTGGCAACAGGGTACAGAAACTTCGAACTCAATTTTGAAGGCTTTATGGGCCCCCGAATGAGGTCGAAACTTTAGCTGAATGAAGCATGCTTTTATGTAATGTTGTAGAGCACTTCACGCCTTTCCGAAATGGGGTCATAATAGTCAATCGGGTTAACGCGTGATGACTTATGGTCTCCGAAAGTTGGATCACTTGAAATGACGGAAAATAAATTTTATTCAAAATTTTTGTTTGGGTTTCAAAAGATGTTTTGAGCCGACTATGATGGAATAAAATGAAAAATAAAATAATTGTAAGTTTGGTCGGCCAGGGCTATCTTGTGCAAAGCTTCTATTTTTAGAAATTTACTATTTTTAGTAAGTTTTCCGTTCGTGCTCAGAATTGTCTATTTTCTTTCCTGGAGGTTCATTTTGGTTATATCAGCCTGCCAGTAAAGTTTCATTGCCAGATCAAGTCTAGTTTTGAAGATATTGAAAATTTTCGATATTGGCAGCAGGGTACAGAAACTTTGAACTCAGTTTTGAAGGCTTTAGAGACCTCATATGAGGTTGAAAATTCAGTTGAATGAAGCTTGTTTGATTTGAGTGTTGTAGAGCACTTCACACCCTTTTCGAAATGGGGTCAAAATAGTCAATCGAGTTAATGGGTGATGACTTATGGTCTCCGAAAGTTGGGCCACCTGAAATGGCAGAAAATAAATTTTCTTCAAAATTTCTGTTTGGGTTTCAAAAAAGGTTTTGAGCCGACTATGATGTAATAAAATGAAAAATAAAATATTTTTAAGTTTGGTCGGCCATGGCTATTTTGTGCAGAGCTTCTATTTTTGGAAATTTACTATTTTTAGTAAGTTTTCCGTTTGTGCTCATAATGGTCTATTTTCTTTCCTAGAGGTTCATTTTGGTTATATCAGCCTGCCAGTAAAGTTTCATTGCCAGATCAAGTGTAGTTTTGAAGATATTGAAAATTTTTGGTATTGGTAGTAGGGTACAAAAACTATGAACTCCGTTTTGAAAGCTTTAGATTCCCTGAATGAGGTTGAAACTTCAACTGAATGAAACTTGCTTAATTTAAATGTTGTAGAGCACTTCACGCCCTTTCTGAAATGGGGTCATAATAGTCAATCGGGTCAACAGGTGATGACTTATGGTCTCCGGAAGTTGGGCCACCTAAAATGGCGAAAAATAAATTTCTTTCAAAATTTCTGTTTGGGTTTCAAAAGATGTTTTGTGCCTACTATGATGTAATAAAATGAAAAATAAAATAATTGTAAGTTTGGTCAGCCAGGGCTATCTTGTGCAGAGCTAGTAAGTTTTCCGTTAGTGCTTAGAATGGTCTATTTTCTTTGCTGGAGGTTCATTTTGGTTATATCAACTTGCCAGTAAAGTTTCATTGCTAGATCAAGTCTAGTTTTGAAGATATTGAAAATTTTTGGTATTGGCAGTAGGGTATAGAAACTTTGAACTCAGTTTTGAAGGCTTTAGAAGCCCTGGATGAGGTCGAAACTTCGGTCAAATGAAGCTTGCTTGATTATATTGTTGTAGAGCACTTCACGCCCTTTCCAAAATGGGGTCATAATAGTCAATCGAGTCAACAGGTGATGACTTATGGTCTCCGGAAGTTGGGCCACCTAAAATGGCAAAAAATAAATTTATTTCAAAATTTTTGTTTGGGTTTCAAAAGATGTTTTGAGCTGACTATGATGTAATAAAATGAAAAATAAAATAATTCTAAATTTGGTTGGCTAGGGCTATCTTGTGCAGAGCTATTTTTGAAAATTTACTATTTTTAATAAGTTTTCCGTTCGTGCTCAGAATGGTCTATTTTCTTTCCTGGAGGTTCGTTTTGGTTATATCAGCATGCCAGTAAAGTCTTATTGCTAGATCAAGTCTAATATTGAAGATATTGAAAATTTTCGGTATTAGCAACTGGGTACAAAAACTTTGAACTCACTTTTGAATGCTTTAGAGGCCCCAGATGAGGTCGAAACTTCGGTCGACTTAAGTTTGCTTATTCAAGCATTATAGAGCACTTCATGCTCTTTCCGAAATGGGGTCATAATAGTCAATCAGGTCAACGGGTGATGACTTATGGTCTCTGGAAGTTGAGCCACTTAAAATGATGGAAAATTAATTTCGTTCAAAATTTATGTTTGGGTTTCAAAAGATGTTTTGAGCCGACTATGATGTAACAAAATGAAAAATAAAATAATTTTAAGTTTGGTTGGTTAGGGCTATCTTGTGCAGAGCTTCTATTTTTGGAAATTTATTATTTTTAGTAAGTTTTCCATTCGTGCTCAGAATGGTCTATTTTTCTTTCCTAGAGGCTCATTTTGGTTATATGAGCTTGTCAGTAAAGTTTCATTGTCAGATCAAGTCTAGTTTTGAAGATATTGAAAATTTTCGGTATTGGCAATAGGGTACAGAAACTTTAAACTCAGTTTTGAAAGCTTTAGAGGCCTCAGATGAGGTCGAAACTTCGGCCAAATGAAGCATTCTTGATTAAGGTAATGTAGAGCACTTCATGCCCTTTCTGAAATGGGGTCATAATAGTCAATCGGGTCAACGGGTGATGACTTATGGTCTCCAGAAGTTGGGCCACCTGAAATGGCAAAAAATAATTTTTTTTCAAAATTTTTGTTTGGGTTTCAAAAGATATTTTGAGCCGACTATGATGTAATAAAATGAAAAATAAAATAATTCTAGGTTTGGTCGGCCAGGGCTATCTTGTGTAGAGCTTCTATTTTTAAAAATTTACTATTTCTAGTAAGTTTTTCGTTCGTGCTCAGAATTGTCTATTTTCTTTCTTGGAGGTTCATTTTGGTTATATCAGCTTGCCAGTAAAGTTTCATTAGCAAATCAAATCTAGTTTTGAAGATATTGAAAATTTTCAGTATTGGTAGTAGGGTACAAAAAATTTGAACTCAGTTTTGAAGGCTTTAGAGGCCCTGGATGAGGTCGAAACTTCAAATGAATGAAACTGGTTTGATTCAAGTGTTGTAGAGCACTTCACACCCTTTTCAAAATGGGGTCATAATAGTCAATCGGGTCAATGGGTGATGACTTATGGTCTCCGAAAGTTGGGCCACCTGAAATGGCAAAAAATAAATTTATTTCAAAATTTCTGTTTGGGTTTTAAAAGATGTTTTGAGCTGACTACGATGTAATAAAATGAAAAATAAAATAATTCTAAGTTTTTTTAGTCAGGGCTATCTTGTGCAGAGCTTTTATTTTTGGAAATTTGGTATTTTTAATAAGTATTCTGTTCATGCTCAGAATGGTCTATTTTTTGTTTTAGAGGTTCATTTTGGTTATATCAGCTTGTGAGTAAAGTTTCATTGTCAGATCAAGTCTAGTTTTGAAAATATTGAAAATTTTCGGTATTGGTAGTAGGGTATAGAAACTGCGAACTCAGTTTTGAAGGCTTTAGAGGCCCTGAATGAGGTCGAAACTTCAGTTGAATGAAACTTTCTTATTTAGGTGTTGTAGAGCACTTCACGCTTTTTCCGAAATGAGGTCATAATAGTCAATCGGGTCAACGGGTGATGACTTATGGTCTCTGAAAGTTGGGCCACCTGAAATGCCAGAAAATAAATTTCATTCAAAATTTCTGTTTGGGTTTCAAAAGATGTTTTGAGTCGACTATGATGGAATAAAATGAAAAATAAAATAATTCTAAGTTTGGTTGACCTTAATGGCTAGATTTCTGGAACCTTCCCAGGCGGTGGAAAATTGCCTATGTAAGGAAGATTGTAGTGTTGTCTTAGGCAGTTGGGCAGCAATTCTGGGTGGTTCTGGGTAATGATCTGAGGCTTTGTCCTACAAAATATTGTAAGGGAAAATGCTCATGTGGCTTTGCATATTGTAATTTTGAAATTTGTAATTATACATTTGTGGAGATAATAAGAAGCCTATTTTCTATTTTTACAATTGGTTGTTGTTTCTCTATTTCTATTATGTGTTTGTGGTATTAAGGGGAGAACTCTTCGTCAACCTTGAAAGAAAACTAACAACATACATAATATATGGTCTTGTAGCTGTTAAATACATAAGGTTGCCGACCAGACTTCTGTACAATGTTGCATCCACTCTTTCAGAACCATCCTCTTTAGTTAATTTTTTATTCATGACCAAAGATGTCTTCATGGCTTTACAATTATTCTTCTTTAACTTTTTGAGTAAATAATTAACATACTTTCCTTGTGAAATGAAAATACCATCATGTAGTTTTCTTACTTTTATTTCAAGGAAATATTGCATTAAGCCTAAATCTATCATTTCAAATTCATTTTTTATGGCATCTCTAAATGCCTCTATTAACTTTTCACAATTTTTTGTATAGATCAATTCATCAACATATATACATATTATGAGTAACTCACCTGTACTCTAAAAATTTACATAAGGGTGAACCCACAATAGTGGGTTACGCTTTTTGGGAAGAACAAATTCGACCCAAAAATCCTTAATGACTTTCGATAGAAACTATGACAAACTTTCGATTGTAAGTACAAAACTTACGATCGAAAGTCCTTAGACAAGACTTTCGATCGAAAATCACTTTCAATTGAAAGTCTTATGTCACTTTCGATTGAAAGTGAATATAGCACTTTCGATCGAAAATAATGAATTAGGTTTAAACTTGACGTAAATAAAATTGTCAAAAGTGACTTTCACTATCACTTTCGGTGACAACGAAACCCGTGGACCCAAGGTTCCGAATTTGCAAACGCCATTTTCAGGTTTGTTCATATTTCATTTTTTATTATTTGTAGTTTTTGATAGATGGATTTAGTATATATGCATATATACATGTGTATATATGCATATATACATGTATACATGCATGTATACATGTGTATATATGCATATATACACTTATACATGCATGTATACATGTGTATATATGCATATATACATGTATATATACATATATGCATTTGCATATATACATGTATATATGCATATATAAATGCATATATACATATATATATGTATATATACACATATATATACATATATACATGTGTATATATACATATATATGTATATATGCATTTATACATTCATATATACATGTATACATGCATATATATATATATATGTACATATATATATATATGTACATATATATGTATATGTACATATATATGTATATGTACATATATATGTATATGTACATATATATGTATATGTACATATATATGTATATGTACATATATATGTATATGTACATATATATGTATATGTACATATATATCTATATGTACATATATATATATCTATATATATATATATATGTACATATATATATATATGTACATATATATATCTATATATATATATATATATGTACATATATATATATATATATATATATATATATATATATATGTACATATATACATGCATATATGCATATATACATGCATATATACATGTATATATGCATATATACATGCATATATGCATGTATATATGCACATGTGTATATATTATATATAGATTTTTCTTTATTTAAAGTTTTTGATATACATGTGTATTGATTATATATAGATTTTTCATTATTATATATATATATATAGACACACACACACACACACACACACATGTGCATGTATGCATGTATATATATATGCATTTATACATACATATATATATATATATATATATATATACATGTATACACATGTACATATATATAGATTTTTTATTATTTGAAGTTTTTGGTACATAGATTTAGTATAAATACATGTGTATGTATATGTATGTACATGTGTATACATGCATATATACATGTATATATGCATGCACATAAATGTGTATACATGCATATGTATATATATGCATGTATACATGTGTACATGTACATCTATACATGCATACATGTGTATGTACATATATGTACATGTACATATATGTATGTATACATGCATATATACATGTATACATGCATATATATACATATATGTACATGTACATATATGTATGTATACATGCATATATACATGAATATATACATGTATATATATACATGCATATATACATGCATATATACATGTATATATATGCGTGTATACATGTGTATATATGCACATGTCATATATTATATATGCACATACATGTATATATATATGTACACATCATATATTATATATCTATATATATATATAGACATTTAATACATGTCATATATATATATGTCATACATACATGTGTATATATGTATGCACACGTGTATGTGTACATGTATATATATGCACCTGTATGTATGTGTGTACATACATGTATGTACAATACACGTTTATTTACATTTAAATGTAATTTATGTAATTGATTTTACTTTCAAATAATGTAGTGAAATGTGCATACTTTAATTTTATTTTTAATTAAATTAGGAAAATGTACACATGTATGTAGACTTTATTTGACAGTAAATAAAATCTTTCAGGTGCATACATATTTTAGATCTATCAGACATATTATTGCACATCACACATGACAGATGCACCGATTCCCCCTGTAGAACTATTTGCATGCACTAATAGAGAGATTGAACGATTGCAAGAATCCATACATAATCTGTCTAGGTCTACTGTCTATAAGAGCACATGTAAGTCCATCCTTACTAGCTTGATTAACATTAGGGATGACATTCATGGTACCACTCCCTATGCCCCAAATATTATAGAGGCCATACTTGAGAGGAAGAGACAAGATGTTGGCTTTGGTCTTTCTCTTAGGGAGGTACAAGCTTTAGTGCCTAAAGCGACCCTGAAAGGGGAAGTTTTCCCATCTTATGCAGATAAAAATTATGTGAAGGGGTATTAGGTTATCAGGTGTGAAGATCCTGCTATATCAGCATTGATATACCCATGATTTCTAGCTACCCATGGTCATTATCTGAATAACAACCAGATTCCATTCTACTTTACACAACATATTTTTGCTGAGATTCATTTAGGAAGGGCTGTTAATTACATTGATTTTCCAGCACATCTAGGACAGGGGTGTGACAGGCTTGCTGATAGAGATGCTTTTCATTGAGCTGATCAAAAGAGGCCAATACACAGGGCCATTGTTGGTTAGAGGGCACCTGCTATAGCTCCTTCATTGGGTCCTATTACAGATGATGTTATTCATAGCACCCAACTTCAAGTTGTGATTGATAGTGTGGGGGACATTGCAGCAGTTGCCACATCCATATCTAGTGATCAGATTGGTGAGTACCTGATGTCTCAAGGACACTCCAGATCATCAGGTGGAGCATCCTCTAGTAGGACCCTAGATGACATGTACAGTGCAGTAGGCATCCCTTCACTTTCTATCTTGGATGGACTTATAGGAGAGATGACATGTGTCACATTGACTAACTTGACTGAGGATCTATTGGATGCATATGCATTTATAGCAGCAGAGCATGATATCCCCATATTAGAGGTTAGATCTCATGTGGGTACTGTCAGATACACTCAGCCACATCCTTCTCACCTAAACCGTGGCCATAGTGGTAGTGCTCATGAGGATCCACCTACTGACCACTCTATTGCTGCACAAGGAGAGACATAACGTACAGACCCTTCAGTCAGTGTAGGGAATCAATTCTCTGATGTTGGTCTTGATGATATTGAGTTCAACATGACCACTATGGGTTATCTAGATTTGTTGACACATGACGATATGACTTCCATGCCATCTCATTTGGTTAGTCCATAGCATTCATCATTAGAGAGGTGTGTGCAGTCTATTCATGTTGCAAATGCAGAGTTGAGCTTGGACCAGACACAATAAAATCTTGATACCTTGGTTGATAGGATTGAGGCTAGGGAATCCGTGTACTATCAATTTCCACCACCTACATAGGTATAAATCAGATTATATACATGTATTTAATGTTACAATTTAACTTAAATTTATTTTCAAAATTTCAATCAATTGATTTATATATATGTACATGCACGTATATATATGATATATATTTTTTGTCTACTAGGATATGCCTCTTGTTACTCCTTTGGGTACTGATTGTGTACGTCATCGGGACTCACTCGATGATGACATCAGTAGTGGACATGTGAGTTTTTAATTTATTATTTATGTGTACACACTTTATAACATGTTTTCTTGTACAATATTTTAAATCAAACTTAAGATCTCTGTACAATGTTTATATATTAATTTATATATGTCTTTCTTTGTAGGGATCTGCACATCCTTCATAGCATGATAGTCACTCTGGGTGTGACCGCTTAGTGAGGAGTCGTCATGATGAGTCCTAGGCACTTTCATATTTGATAGATAGAGACATATTTTATATTACATATATATTCACATGTGTTTGATGTTATATTTCATTTCTAGACCTTTTTGATAGAATGTTTGACACATGATTGATCCATTATGTTTCATATTTACAGTACTTGATCTACACATGATTGATGTTTCATGCATGTTATATATATATATATATATATATATATATATATATATATATATATATATATATATATATATATATATATATATATATATATATATATATATATATATATATATATATATATATATATATATATATATATATATATATATATATATATTCTTTCACTCTAGATACGTGTGCATGTGTGATGAACTTGTACATACATGTTTGATTCTTCATGAGTTCATGTGATTTCAAAATTATAAACATTAAATTTTCAATACTTTCAATAGATTACATGTACACATGAATGATGTTTGAATTCAATAGATTACATACATGAATGATGTTTGATTGTACATGTTTATAATGAAAGTTATGAATGATGTAAATTTGACACATGTGAGCTATATAATTAAGGTCCCTATATGTTTGATTGAATCTTATTTATATTTAAATGTACATTCGATAGTAGTTGTGCACGTAATTTTAATTTAATGTTGTTGTACTTCAAGTAGATTTTATATTTGAAACATGCACGTCCTAATGTAACACATGAAAATGGTATATATACACACATTCATATTCCAAAGTTAGAGTACTTCATATTCAGGTAGATAATTAATATATCATATCCACTTGTAAGACATAAATTTTAGATCTATATTCTTAATTTTTAATTTAATTTGAAAGATCCATTCACTATGGGAACCAGTAGGAAATAATGGAGCTAAGAAAACCTCTAGTCTCGCCCATGAAAAATTTAGTTCAAATCATATTTCATGCATGATTTAGTCCACATCAAGTGGTTCATCTCTCTCTTGAATAACATTTAATATTCTCTCATGGTTGTCAATACCAAGTCTCCACTTATGAATGCCACGTCTCATCATAGGAACAAGAGATAGGATAGTGGCAATTACAAGATGACTATATTGATAAACCTTATTGTTAGGTTGATAATCAATAAAATGAATTCCATGTTTAAGTATTTTGGTTTGCTTCAAATATGATCCTTGCACGACAACTGAACCTGTACAAACAAGTTCAATAATGTTAAATATATATATAGATGTGAAATTAACCATATAAACAAACGTATAAGAAAATTGGAAGTTGGAAGGTCTCACTCAAGTTTAATACAGGTTGTGAAACTTAAATACAATACTAGAACCTGTGGGAAACATAATTCCATCACTTGTTTCATTCTGTGTTAGCTTCATCCTCTCCTTGCAGCAATGTAATAAATAGTAACTAACACCTTCTACATTTCCAGGCTCTGCTACTACTGCAAAAATATGTCCTGCATTTAAAGTGAACTTTTAATTTTAGGAACTTGTAAATACAAATTAGACAAACTTTATTTATGAATTGAGTTTATGAATCCTTTTTAAACATGTACATAAACACACACGTACCAATTTTGATCAAACTTGAAATATGGTCATAATATGTAGAAATCAATGGAATGTCATCAAAGCTTTCATCCTGAACATCATTTGTGTTTGTAACATCCAGTGGAACCAAATTCCATTCACTACCATATCCATATTTTTGGTTGATACATTCATCATAGTTTTCAGAAATGCAGTCATCACAAAAGCATGAATAATCTCTAGTGTACAATGACCACATATTACTATCCATACTCATAACTGAATGTAGGGATCTTGTTTTGTCTACTCTCTTGCATCCATGGATTGATCTTCTATCAACACCTAAACAATAGAGAGGTCACATGTAAAAATTAAAGACACATATAAGTTAATTTAAACAATGATCAATAAATTTAAAATTAATACCTGTTATCTCCCAGAATACTCGGAAGGGTATGACTTGATCTGATCCTAATGATGTGTTATCATGATTTGGCACCATAAAATGCATCTTACACCACTCAAATACATCATGATCATTATTTATACGATTTCCCTGATAGTCCAGTTGATACTTTCTTAAAGCACATTTGATACAAGCTCCTGCACTATCATGCTCTCCCTTTCCATGTCCACTCTCAAAGAAACTCCAAATATGTGGTATCTTTTGGTATCGATGATATCTACATAGTGCATAAAATGGCCTTGCTAATTTAAATTATGCTGCACATCCATTTGACCAAACAAAATGCTTTTCAATTCTGATGCCTTTGTTTTCCAAATATCCAAAAATTGTCTTAAAGCAATGCTTGACAAAATGTATGTCATGCTCTTTATCATCACTAATGTAAAAGTGATATTCTTTCTTTATGACTCATGCTTCATATGTACTTTCAACACCATCAAAATATAATTGTGCATGTCGATAAGACACATGTACCATGATAGTCACCTGCTCTGTATAGTAGTATTCTGCTTGAAGTTGTTTTTGAGAAACAAAGGAGTAGTTCTCTGCAAAATCAACAACCAATTAAATTGTTCCAACTGGAAAAGATTCTTTTTGTATTTGGAATTTTTCTACCTGCCATTTAGCAAAAAAAACATGACGTATGTATGGTTGACTCAATTTATGAAAATTCTCCATAAATTTTGCAATAGGTATCTCGTCTTCTACATATTCCAACCTTGTTGATTCTTTCCCAACTTTTGTTTTAGAATTTATGTACTTGTACCTCTTACATTTTATCATCCTCATCATGTCAATATCTTCAAGTCTCAAAGGAAATTTAGCCAAATCCCTACATGTTTGATAAGTTCCTCTTATGCAATCTATTTTAGGTATTTCATGATCAATTGATTTGTTACATAAGATTGATGCTATGAATTGGCTTGGACGTTTAGGAAAATCATTTTGAGAACCACCACTTTCTTCTATCATCTTTGTAAACCCTTGGTGGTAGAGATAAAATTCAATATGATATCGACAACAACAAGTTTCAAAAGATTTATTTTCTTTACAAAAAATGGCTTTAATGTTTCAAACATTGTTTGTCCAATCTTAATGTCAGGATTTGAGTTACAAAATGAGAGATACAATTCATGTTGTGTGGTGTCCAACTAATGTTTTGTGTGTTGGAAATATTCCTTAGGCCCAGTCCTCTTCTTGATAATGTCTCTTGTATTTGGTGAAGGACGAGTATGATTAGTCCAAAATGATGTAACTAAGTTCCTAACTGTTTCATTAATTCTATCAGACTGAGGAGCTCTTCACATTAGTGCCCAATTACCTTCCAATGTAGTATCATCCAAATTGATTCTTCTTTTCAAATAGTGTGTCATTGTCTTCCTACTGTACCCAATCTGAGATGAAAGTGAAGAAATTTGTCCTCTTTGGGACATGTTTTTATTTAAAATAGATGTCAGTATCACTCTTCTTGAAATGGACCTATCTATAGATCTAGTTGTTTTTCCAATGGAATGCAAACCTTCCTTAACACTGTCAACAATATTTTTTTGTACGTTACTTGATTTTAACTTTTTCAAACTTGCATGTACACCCAACAATTTTAATGGCTCTTTTAACTCATCTTTAAGAAGTGTAATTGATAACAATTGAGTTTTTTCAAGTGTACCAAGATTCTCAAATTGTTTCATTTTTTGCTTAGACTTTTTATTCAATTCCCTCTTCGTAATACTAATGGGTTGTTTAGCATAATCTCTCAATTTTTCCACATCCATTTCAATTAAATGATGTATGCTTTTATGATTAATTTTTCTCTTCAACTGTTGGAGTAGACTATCATTCACATATGTTTCTTGCACTTCCGTTGCAAATAAAATAAAAAATATCTTAATTTCTCATCTTAAGGGGACCTTCATGAAATAAGTATTTACAAGCTCTTGAACATGTCAAACCTATAATAATTTATACACTAATGAGAGAAACACATACTTGTTTGACCTTGGGTTGATTCAACTTGGGATGCCCCTTGTCCAATATTTTCATCATTAAAGGTTGCATGTACACAACAAAAATAATTTCTTAAGGGGAAAGACCCAAAATGTATATTCACCAATAAGAGACTAAATTGAGACAGTGAGAGAGAGAGAGAGATGCGTACTTGTTTGATATTCTGAGAGTTGTGCTTGTTGAGCTTGTGATGACCCTTCTCCAACTTCTGAAGGTTTGGCAGCTTGTTGAGCTTGTGATTCTTGAGCATTTCCTACATGTATGAAGTATAAAGTATTAATTTTTTTTTTGTTGAATGAAGTTAGGTCTAACAGGTCTAGTTGGGTGAAATTGGGTCTAATTGAGTCTAATTGGTCCTAATTGAGTCTAATTTTGGGTCTAATTAGGTCTAATTGAGTCTAATTGATCCTAATTGGTCTTAATTGAGTCTAATTGGGTCTAATTAGTCCTAATGAGTCATAATTGGTCCTAATTAGTCCTAATTGGTCCTAATTGAGTCTAATTGCGTTCTAATAGGTCATATTAGGTCCTAATTGGTTCTAATTAGTCCTAATTGGGTCTAATTAGTTCTAATGAGTCATAATTGGTCCTAATTAGTCCTAATTGGGTCTAATTGGTCCTAATTAAGTCTAATTGGGTTCTAATAGGTCATATTAGGTCCTAATTGGTTCTAATTAGTCCTAATTAGGTCTAATTGGTCCTAATTGGTCCTAATTGAGTCTAATTGATCCTAATTGATCCCAATTAAGTCTAATTGAGTCTAATTGGGTCTAATTAGTCCTAATGAGTCATAATTGGTCCTAATTAGTCCTAATTGGGTCTAATTGGTCCTAATTGAGTCTAATTGGGTTCTAATAGGTCATATTAGGTCATAATTGGTTCTAATTAGTCCTAATTGGGTCTAATTAGTCCTAATGATCATAATTGGTCCTAATTAGTCCTAATTGGGTCTAAATGGTCCTAATTGAGTCTAATTGGTCCTAATTGAGTCTAATTGATCCTAATTGAGTTTAATTGGTCCTAATTGAGTCTAATTGGGTCTAATTAGTCCTAATGAGTCATAATTGGTCCTAATTGAGTATAATTGGGTTCTAATAGGTCATATTAGGTCTTAATTGGTTCTAATTAGTCCTAATTGGGTCTAATTAGTCCTAATGAGTCATAATTGGTCCTAATTAGTCCTAATTATTCCTAATTAGTCCTAATTGAGTCTAATTAGGTTCTAATAGGGCATATTAGGTCCTAATTGGTTCTAATTAGTCCTAATTGGGTCTAATTGGTCCTAATTGGTCCTAATTGAGTCTAATTGATCCACATTGGTCCTAATTTCAAGTCTAGTTGAGTCTAATTGGGTCTAATTAGTCCTAATGAGTCATAATTAGTCTTAATTAGTCCTAATTGGGTCTAATTAAGTGCTAATTTGTTCTAATTGAGTCTAATTGGGTTCTAATAGGTCATATTAGGTCCTAATTGGTTCTAATTAGTCCTAATTGGTTCTAATTAGTCCTAATTGGGTCTAATTGGTTATAATTGATCATAATTGGTCTTAATTGGGTCTAACTAGGTTCTAATAGGTCATATTAGGTCCTAATTGGTCCTAATTGAGTCTAATTGGTCCTAATTGGTCCTAATTGAGTCTAATTGGTCATAATTGGTCATAATTGGTCCTAATTGAGTCTAATTCGGTCTAATTATGTCTAATTATGTCTAATTAAGTCTAAATGATCCTAATTGATCCACATTGGTCCTAATTTCAAGTCTAATTGAGTCTAATTAGGTCCAATTAGTCCTAATGAGTCATAATTGGTCCTAATTTGTCCTAATTGGGTCTAATTAAGTGCTAATTTGTTCTAATTGAGTCTAATTGGGTTCTAATAGGTCATATTAGGTCCTAATTGGTTCTAATTAGTCCTAATTGGGCATAATTGGTCATAATTGGTCCTAATTGGGTCTAATTGGGTTCTAATAGGTCATATTAGGTCCTAATTGGTTCTAATTAGTCCTAATTGGGCATAATTTGTCATAATTGATCCTAATTGGGTCTAACTGGGTTCTAATAGGTCATATTAGTTCCTAATTAGTCCTAATTGAGTCTAATTGGTCCTAATTGGTCCTAATTGAGTCTAATTAGGTCTAATTGAGTCTAATTGATCCTAATTGATCTACATTGGTCCTAATTTCAAGTCCTAATTGGTCCTAATTAGTCCTAATTGGGTCTAATTGGTCCTAATTGAGTCTAATTGGTACTAATTGAGTCTAATTGGGTTCTAATAGGTCCTAATTGAGTCTAATTGATCCTAATTGGTCCTAATTGAGTCAAATTGGTCCTAATTGGTTCTAATTGGTTCTAATTGAGTCTAATTGAGTCTAATTGAGTCTAATTAGGTCTAATTAGTCTTAATGAGTCATAATTGGTCCTAGAATTAGTCCTAATTGGTTCTAATAGGTCATATTAGGTCCTAATTGGTTCTAATTGAGTCTAATTAGGTCATAGTTGGTCCTAATAGGTCATATTGGTCCTAATAAGTCTAATTAGGTGCTAATTTGTTCTAATTGAGTCTAATTGGGTTCTAATAGGTCATATTAGGTCCTAATTGGTCCTAATTGAGTCTAATTAGGTCATAGTTGGTCCTAATAGGTCATATTGGTCCTAATTAGTCTAATTAGGTGCTAATTTGTTCTAATTGAGTCTAATTAGGTTCTAATAGGTCATATTAGGTCCTAATTGGTTCTAATTAGTCCTAATTGGGTCTAATTGGTCCTAATTGGTCCTAATTGAGTCTAATTAGGTGCTAATTTGTTCTAATTTGTTCTAATTGAGTCTAATTAGGTCCTAATTAAGCCTAATTAGTTCTAATAAGATCTAATTGAGTCTAACTAGATATAATTGGTTCTAATTGAGTCTAATTAGGTCATAATTGGTTCTAATAGGTCATATTAGGTCCTAATTAGTTCTAATTGAGTCTAATTAGGTGCTAATTAGTTCTAATTGGGTGGATTTATAGGTCCTATTAGTCCTAATAGGTCCTATTTGTTAGGAATGGGAACACTAAGAGGGGGGGGGGGGTGAATCATTGTTCACTGTAATTTAACTTTTTACTTTAATCTAAATACTGAATTATAAATGCTTAAGTACTGAATTAAACATTCACATAAACATGAAACATGAAATCAACACATGACACCAATATGGTTACGGGGAAACCCAAATAGGTAAAAACCCTGGTGGGACTTGATACCCACTAATATTCTGCACTAGTGTTTTGTGATCCTTGTTAGAAGATCCTTTACCCTGTTAGGAGTAGCTTTACAATGCTTTAAGTACAGTAGACCTAGTTAAGGGTCGGACCCTGTTAGGAGTCTTTTACAATGATCCCTATTAGGGGAGTGGAATCACTATCCTAGAGCTCACTGCTCAAATGATGAAGGCTACAACCTTCTGAGATCAGATACACACTATATTTGCTGGTGAACTGTTGCTGTGACACTGCTTGTCAGATCAGTTCCTTTGGTGCACTGATGCTTTGACCTCTAGCAAAGCTCTAATACATCATATGCTCTCTTCGCATATCTTTTCTCTACTTCACATAACTTTCATACAACTTCCATACCAAATACAATGGGTGCATCTCATATTTATACACTCATATAAATAAAATAATTAGGTCGGCCCTATAACTAATTAGAAACAACGCTTCCAAATGAATTGGCTTAAGCATGCTTACAATTATACATATACGTATGTTAGAAACCTAAATACAATGGGTGCATAGCCCTTACAACATTAATTTACAATTGCAAACCAAAATAGTCAGTGTCGGATCCATGCTCTATTTTTGCTCGCACACACTGGCTATGCAACTTCAACCGACTGTAACTTTCAAATCTTTGCAGATTTACTTATGCGCTCTTAGACTTAGCATAAGTAATGTCTAACAACATTAAATTCTAGGGTGCATACCATAAAGATAGGTGCAACTCATGAACCGATAAAATCTCTGTTGACTCTGTTGAACAAACACAGGAAACTACTACTTCTGAATAGCGACTGCATAACTTTAGTTGTGTTCATCATTAGACCATGTGTCCATGAACTTAACATCACTAACATGTCTGCAACATATATCCTAGGGTGCATGCCATAATTCACCCATACACACGTGCGCTGATGCTTTGAGTCTTTGGTGCTCTATTAATTGTCCAGTCTTCAACACTTAACTAAATTCAGATCTTTATACATAGTGTGCTGACTCCAAACTGCTATATGACTTTGTTACCATAATGAAAACACTATCTATAGTCATATACTTTAGTATAGAAAACTTGCCAACAATCTCCCCCTTTGTCATTAATGGCAACAAAGGAATATGGCCAAGTTTCTAACTTTCTCTTTACACAAAACATTTTGTCTTCTATACATCTTTATATACATAAATCTATATCTCCCTATACATCTTATATACTCCATATTCTATAGAACTCCCCCTTTGACATTAATGACAAAGGTGCATCAAAATTTTTATCTACATACACTTACTAAGGGAAAACATCCGGATATGCAATCTTGAGTTTCTGGATCTCCTTCTTCCAAAAGGTTATCAGAGAATTAACTATCTGTAGATGGGCGCATAATGCATAGTGAAGCTTCTCCATCTTCTCCAATTCTATGCTCGACCCTTGATCATAGGTTATCATGGTCGCATCAATCTCCTTTATGTTCTGACTGAGAATGTCTAGTGAGGGTGCAAGAGCATTCCTCAACTGAGTCTGTCTAGACCTTATCTTCTCCATTTCTTTTTTTGCCTTTTCAATTATGTCTAATTGACCTTGATAGACATTGTTACACATATTTACATCAGTGGAAGTATCTAACAATGAACTCTTCACCTTCTCAATCATTGTCTCTGCATCTTTGATCTTCTTCAGATGTGCATTAGTGAACTTATCCTGATTCATGGATTCTGCAATTACTTTCCTTCCTTGATCTGCAAACTCCTTCAATGATGCCTAACCAAACTTAAGAGAGTTTAAGTCTAGTGCAAAACTACTCATCAATTCATCTCATTTCTTTTTTAAGTAGTTCTCCTTTGCCACTATGGCCATAGATTCTTCTAGGCTTGAGAAATTGACTTTGAACTGTGAGATGACTGTGCTCACATCATCCACCGAATGAACTTTTACTATCTTCTTATCCTTTGGTAGAAAACTGTTCAAAATATTTACTGATTCCACCAAGAGAGGATTTCTCATTACTTGTTTCTCCTTAGCCTTCTCCATCACTAGGATGCTAAACTTAATCAGGTCTTCTTCCTTCCAGGAGTCCAAACTGCTAGTGTCAGGTGTGAAACTTGACAACAATGCTAAGGAGGGAGTGCTGTCCATCACCTCTTGCTTCATCTTGACCAAATCAATAGAGGATTCATCTTTCTTTTCTACTTCTTTCTCACCAGAAATGTCTTCTATGATTACTTCTTCTTGCTGAGTGGGAGGGGTATTGCTGCATAAGATTTCTACTTCCTCAGTACTGACAAATGCTTCCTCAAACTTGTCCAAGTCCTTATCAGTAGCTGCCATGGCTATTTCCACACTATCTATAATAATTGTGCTATCTTTGGATGATCCTGTCATGGGTGCAGAATGATCTTCTTCTATTTGAGTTCTTGCTATGGGCACTGAGTCCTAAGGACCTGCCATTGGTACATTAGTGATCTCAACCACTTTATATTTCTTGCTGGGTGCATGAGTGATGGGCTCAAGAGGTGATTTGATTTGTTGTTCCAACAACACTTTCTCAAATGCTTTTTCTATCTTCTTCGTTATTAGATCATAGTCCTTGTTCATTATATGCAAATTTATCATCTTTGTTCTTAGGTGCAGCTTCACCAGATTCAATTTAAGTGCTTCTTCATCTTTATAACATACAGGCAGTGTATCTTCTAAAACTTTTTCTCTTATTCTTTGATCTTCCTCATTAGCTTGTCTCTTCAGGTGTTCCAAAATGTCCCATACATTATCTAGAATTTCTATTTTCAATTCAAGAACTATCTTCTTGAACTTTATCATATGCTTGATAATCATTCCATGAATTTTTGACTTATCAATCTCACTATATGATTCATAATGTTTTCCAACTTGATCAATTCTACCCTCATCAATAATTCTAGTGCTCAAAACTTTAAGGCTAGGCCTGAATCCTACCTTAGGAGGTGCTTGAATGTTTCTTCTGCTCCTTGTAGCACGCGGTGATGGATGATTAATGCTAACTTCTTTCTTCCTCTTGATCATTGGTTTATACTCCAGAGGAGTATCTTTGGGTGCAAAAGGAGTATTGTCTTCTTTATCCTTCTGACTGTCATCTTTTTCAATTTTTATCTTTTTCAACTTAGAATCTTCTTCTACTACTACTGCACCTTTCAATTCTAGGGAAATCTTCTCATCCCTTTCTCTATTAAGGTCTGCTTGTGATACACCATGAATTCTTAATATCTCTAATGTGACCTTTGCAACCTTTCTTTTTGTTGCAGCACTATTCAACTTGGCATCAACTTCTCTAGATTTTTCTTCATAGGTTCCCCACCTAGGTTCATTGTCATCTTTGGGTGCTGATAGCAGTACCTATGCATAGGCTTCAAGAACTTGTTCCTCAACCTCATACCCAAGTGGATGAATCCACTTAGTTCTAGGCTCAACAACTTCTATACAAGTAGTATCAATCTCCACCATGAAGCATATTGAATCTTTATACTTCTCCACAATACTTTTAGGAATCCTATACCTCATCTACATCCTTGCTTTGAAGGTCTTCAATTCCAAGGTAATAAAATATCTAAGTGTGTTTTCAGTGCATGCTTTGTTTGATATCTGTGGCATGGTAGGAATGGACTTGTCTAGATACAAGTCTAACACTTTACAACTATATGAAGGTACATATAGATGATAAGGGACCCAAACCTAAATACCTTAGTCTTGTCATGTTTGATAGCCCTGATGTTGTCTATCAACTATGCACACAAGATCTCACACAATTTGAACTCTCCATCTTCTTGCACAAGATGGATGGCTGCTAGAATAGTGCCCACAGACACACTATTCACCCTGCTGGTATGATGAAATCTGTAACCCAATATCATTGATATCAACTTGATATCTGGTTTCTCTATAGGCTCAATGGTCATGCCGTGCTTATCACTTCTAGATTTACACACTTGATCCACCATTTTTCTGACATTCTTACCCACAGGAAGGACAAAACCTATCTTAGAGAGACCTGTCATCTCATGAATCAAGTATCCTATGATTCTTACTAGTACATCTCCAATCCAAAACAAATCATCATGGATTCTACTCAATAATATCTTTATCCATTCTTCCTCATAGAACTCATATGCCATGGAATATTCAACAATTGGGTGATCATTCCATTTAGTTTATTCATCCATGAATGTTTTATCTGGTTTCAACATTGTGTCCATGTGTGCTCTTAATCTATCCAGTCCAACAGGTTCCTTCGTACAATGAATGCAAGCTCTTATGTCTTCTACATGCATGACACCCATCGGCGTGCGGGAAAATTCTCCCTCTAAATCATCTAGGGTTGATTTAAATGGGTGCCTTTTGAAAACATACCACTTGTTCTCAGCACCATCAAAAACAATAGGAGTGGCCATGACTTACTTGATATTCACTTTCCAAAGGATCTCTGAGATGTTCTGATGGCTTCCGAACTGGCACAATGAGTTAGGGTTTCTTGTAATCAATCAAATGCATTGCAATCATTGATAACTTAATCTCCAACTCTTCACAAGAACTTCCAAGGCTCAATTTTCTCTCCAATCACTCTGGGTATGAATGCAATGAGTAAACAAACATCTTTTTGTGTACTTAAAGTAAGAAATTCACCATTAATGCAACTCGCATAAACTAGGCTGTCACTTCAAATTTTCAAAATCAAGTTTTGCTAACAATTAGCATGTGCGCTCCTACAAAAAGGTTCCAATACACTCCAATAGCTTAAGTCCAAAGGCACATACTCTGAGGATGAGTATACCAGCCACGTAGGGGTCTAGAGCTAAATTAGCTCCCCCTATGACCCTGAGGGTCATTCATGCAGATGTAGAGGGTGCATCCACTGGGGATGCATCCAATACATTATCATCAACATTTTCCTTCTTTCCATCAGACCAAATCATGCTCGCATCTTCTAATGCCTTCACAAACTTGAGTTCTACTTCAGGATCCAAAACTCGTTCTTTGGCCTTTTTAGGGCTTCCCTATCCTTGCATCCTTGATCTACAAAACTTTGAGATATGTCCAGCCTTGTTACAGGTGTGACAAATAACTGGAGGTCTATTATTCCTTAGCGCATTGACGTGAGTCACCATTCTACATTATTTTTCTGTATGATCATTATAGTTACATAGCTGACATGTAACATTTTGAAAACTTCTTGCATTGGTCTGATTCTGATTTCTTTGATCATGCTGAATCCTATTCTTCTTACTAGTCTTGCAATTTATTGCTCTATGACCAAATCTATTACATGTATAACAATAACCATTAAAAGGCTTTACCTTTTTACAGTTTCTTGCAATGTGTCCATTCTTGTTACATGCAAAACAGGTGCATTCAACAGGCTTGTGCTCATTCTTAGGAGGACTACCATTGTCTTTGGTTTGATCTTCAGTCTTCTTAGTATCAGTGGATTCTTTTTGTGTCTCCTTTCTTGCTCACATTTTATCAATCTGATTTTGTGCTTCATTGTATCCAATACATCTAGTGTCTCCTTTGACTCTTCTTGCATACAACTAAGATTCTATAAAATTAGAACTGGTGTGCAATTTGTCAATGTGGTTCTTTGCATCTTTTAATTCAGACTCCAATCTTTCTTTGCAATTCTTTAGATACAAGATTTCCAAATTTGCTTCCCTTAACTCTTCATTGAGTTGAAGGTTCTCCTTTACTTGTTCATTGTAGACATCTTGATTGTTCATCAGTTTGTCATCAAGTTCTTCAAGTTGACTCACTAAGGATGCATTTTCTTCATTCAACTTTTTGAGTTTTTCTTCAAGATCACTGTTAGAGCATCCCTTCAAATCCTTTCTTAGTTTCTTGATAACTAATTGAGCATCATTGACTTTTTCTTTTAGTTTTTCAATTTCTCTTTCTAAGTTGTCTAGGTCTTCAAGAGCTACTTCAAGATTCTTCTTAAAATCCTCTTTGTCCATGATCTCCTCAAGTGGTTAAACTTCTTTGCTGAGGACCAGAGCTCTGATACCAATTGTTAGGAATGGGAATAGTGAGAGGGGGGGGGGGGGTGTGTGAATCAGTGTTCACTATAATTTAAATTTTTACTTTAATCTAAATACTGAATTATAAATGCTTAAGTACTGAATTAAACGTTCACATAAACATGAAACATGAAATCAACACATGACACCAATATGGTTATGGGGAAACCCAAATAGGTAAAAAACCCAATGGGACTTGATACCCACTAATATTCTGCACTAGTGTTTTGTGATCCTTGTTAGAAGATCCTTTACCCTGTTAGGAGTAGCTTTACAATGCTTTAAGTACAGTAGACCTGGTTAAGGGTCAGACCCTATTAGGAGTCTTTTACAATGATCCCTGTTAGGGGAGTGGACTCACTTTCCTAGAGCTCATTGCTCAAATGATGAAGGCTACAACCTTCTAAGATTAGATACACACTATATTTGCTAGTGAACTATTCCTATGACACTTCTTGTCAGATCAGTTCCTTTGGTGCACTGATGCATTAACCTCTAGCAAAGATCTAATACATCATACACTCTCTTCGCATATATATGCTCTACTTCACATAACTTTTATTCAACTTCTATACCAAATACAATGGGCGCATCTCATATTTATACTCTCATATAAACAAAACAATTAGGTCGGCCCTATAACTAATTACAAACAACGCTTCCAAATGAATTGGCTTAAGTGTGCTTACAATTATACATATACATATTGTTGGAAATTTTTCTTAAGTGAGTACATAGATGATGTAATTATGGCAACATATGATCCTCATGAAGATCGCACAAGTCAGAGAGCAAGTATAGTAGAGCGCATGACAAATTTGTCTAAGTGTGAGACAGTGTTTTTATAGTGTACCAGGACACAGTTTTTGTTTGCGACATTGACTAGAGTGAGTTAATTGCTTGCAAACTTTAAAATAGACTCTATGATGGCTAATGATGACCCATCTCAGAGTGCAAGTCAGTATGGCATGTACAAAATTAGTTATGACAGTTTTATTGAAGACAGTGTGAAGCCGACAGGACAAAATATGAAGGCAGAATTGGTAAAGAGTTAAGGGATTATTTTGTTTATCAAAATAATGACTTAACAATATAAAGGGATGAAATCCTAGATGTTAACTCTTAGATAATGATATATGGAAGCTGACCATGTAAAGTTATTAGCCTTAATAACTTGTATATATATGCAATTGTAATTGTAAAGAAAGGAGCGAAGTAAAAGAAATGCAATTGTGAAGTGAATGTAATAGTGATGATGCAAAGATAAGAGTAGCAAAGGAATATTGATACAAGTAGAATAAGGTTATGTACCTTGAAATATTTTGTATACATTGTATATTACTTGTTTGGGTAGTGGGTTCATCTAGTAATCAGATTTTGTATTGACAACTCCTAACAGGGTCGAGGCTTCTAACAAGGCCTATAGTCCCTTAATCAGGACTGATACACTATATGCTTGTAATAGACTCCTAATAGGGTCAATGTCCTTAACATGATACTTTTGATTAGTGGATCTTTGTGGGTACCATCCCCACCGGGGTTTTCCCTTGGCCAGGGTTTCCTCGAGTACAAATAATGTGTTATGAGTTCTTTGATGTTATTGCTATGCATGTTATTTAGTTTCTTATGTTATGCATGTGTGAAGAAAATATTTTATATCCATATTTGGGCAAAAGATAAAGTTTTTAGAATACTGAATCACCCCCCCCCCTCTCAGTATTCCCTATTTCTAACAATTGGTATCAGAGCTTAGTTACTCGGAGAAGAATCATTCAAGGAAAGCCTAGCAGCTTGAGTAAGATCTCTATGGATATGGATTAGCTACAGAAGAATCTTGATGAATCTCTTGAACAAATTGATATGCTTACTAATGAAAGAAACACTCTAAAAAGGAAATATGATGATGCAAAGAACCTTATTGAGAAATTGAAAAATAAGATAGAAGATCTGAAATCTGAAAAGGAATCCAAAGTTCTTATTGAAGATTGTGATGACAATTTAGAAAAAGAAAATATGATCCTTAAGCATGAACTGAAGATAGAAAAACTGAAACTAAGTTTGAAAGATGGAAATGACAAAAATGAAGCAAATTTGAGATCTGAGAATGAAAGATTGAAGATTGAAAATGAAGAATTAAGATCTAAACTTGGCAAAGTAACATATGAATTTGAGAAAGTAAATTTGCAGCATACAGAACTTGAGAAATACAATAAGATTGTGAAAGGTGAATCGACTCAATCCAAACAACAACTTGAAAGGCTATATTCAAATAGTGAGAAGATCGATGAAAAAGTATCTTTTGGGAAACCATCCTATGATAAGACTGGACTTGGATTTAATATATTTAGAACAAATGATGAAAGAAAAGAACCAGATCTGAAAGTATGTAAAAGCATTGGTGAAAAGAAGTCAGATGAGATCAACAAATCTGAAGATGCACCTAAAGAAGAAGAATCACCAAAGCAAGAAAAATCACCTAAAGGTATGCAAAGAGAATTCAAAGGTAGATGTTTTGGTTGTAATACTATTGGTCACATGAAGAGAGATTGCATAGGTAAACAATTTAAACCTCTTAATGGTTATTGTTATAATTGTCATGGTTTTGGACATAGAGCTTTTGAATGTAGAAAATCTAAAGTTATAGAGAATAATTATGCCAGTGGAATGTTTAGGAATACTAACAATGTAGATAAGAGACCTACTGAAGATATGAACAGAAGAAATGGAGTAGTATGTTATAGATGCAACAAGGTTGGACACATCGCTAGAAATTGTAGGTCACAGATCAATTAGAAAAGACCGAGATATGGGAACAATGGAATTGTTTGTCAAATATGTAACAAGATTGGACATACAACAAGATTTTGTAGAATGAACAATGAAACTTATCATCCTAAGCCTAACCCTAGGAATCATGCAAGAAGAAATGAAAGTATAGGAAATAGTCAGAAAGGTTGCTGCAGTAATGAAGATGAAGCAAAGTTTGTTAAAGGCATAGATCAAGGAGACATATTCAACATTGAAGGTAATCAGAAAGGTGAAGTATCAAGTGGTAAGAGTGAATCCTTACCTGACCTATCTTTAAGCACTTAAATTATGTAAATTGCAGTAGTTTAGGAACTTAGAATTAGTGTAGAAGTAGATTTATGATGAATTAAGTCTTGCACAATTAATGTAAGGTAGTTTATGATGTACTAAAGCTATGGTTAAGAGCACAAAATAAAATATTATGTTTTGCAAGATTGCAAGAAGTTTTAAGTTTTGTAGGTTAACAAAAACAACTTTTTGGAAAGAAGCGGCAAAAGAATTGAATGCGATGTCAGACCTAAGTGAGATTCAAGTGATAAAAGGTTATGATCGAAGTTATTTGTCTATCAAAGTGAATTGAAGTGTTTGGAAGAGCAGAAAGTAGTGAATCAAAGCATTTTGTAGTGATTTAGTGAAAGATTGAAGCGCCGAATCTACAGAAGCCCTAAAATCATGAATTTTAGGTATTTATCTTGATAAATCTTTGAATCGGTATAAGAGATTAGAAGCAATCATGGATGTATCCTTAATTCACAATGTCAAAGATAAGAATAGACCTAGATTGAAGAAAGAACTAGTAGAACCCTTGGAAGATGATCCTAAGTTAGCACTATCATCCGTACCAGATAGAGTTTTGCATTTGGAAAATGTAAGAAGTTATCTTGGATGTAAGATTGGAACCCTAAGTGATAGTGACTTTACCAGTGAGTATCAGAAGATTTAAAATCATGATATGTGTTTGAAGCAAGGATATGAACATTTGAAAGACAATGAGATTGTTAGGTATTCATTGAAATATGAGTTTGACGATGAAGAATGCACTAAGATCATTTTGAGAAGAATTCATAATGGGAAATTTTAGCTAGAGGATAGAGTAATAGACATTACTACTGATTTGATTCATGATGTAACTGGATTATCTAAATCTGGTGCTATTCCCTTAAATGAGAAGAATATGAGGAAAATAGTTATTGATAACACAGGTTCATCCTATAATGGTAGAGGAATTGTAATTAGTAAAATCAAGCAAGATGATGTGAGATATTTGTGCAAAATCCTAACCACTAAGTTTTGTGGAAATTCTAGAGAAGATGATATGGCAGCTGGTATGGTACATATAACATATTTGATGTGTGTTGACAAGGTACTAGTAGATATGTGTGAAATCCTGAGAATTCAATTGTTTGAAAACTTGGAGAAAATTAAGAAGACCAAGTATGCACAATTTAGATTCTCTTCTTTGATCACTTATATGTTTTTCCACCTATTAAGAAGATTTCCTTACATAGTTACAGATGATTGGAATAATGGACAAAACACTATGGAAATAATCAATAAAGTATATTTGAAACATGTTATTGACAAAGTGAATGAAATTACTATGTTGGTATTGAAGACATTTCAGAGATTGGTATCTAGTAGATCAAGGATTCCACAGTTTGTTGTGGAGAAATATAAAAATGATATTTGTTTCATGGTTGACACTGACTTTACCTATATTGAAGTAGTGGAACCTAGAATTGAGTTCATAGACCCTCTTGGCTATGAGATATCTGAGGCAGAGATAAAAGGATATGTTGGCAGGTTACTTAAGAGTAAGTTGGACACCCATTGCAAGAGATTTGGAACATTTGAAGAAAACTTCAACCTTGCAAAAGCTATAATGGAAGAAAAGAAGTCTAAGAAGAGAGTGGACAACACTATAAAGAAGATATTAAAGAATTATGGCATGACAGAGCATGAGTTTGATATTGCAAAGAAGACAACAACAACAATTAGAGGTATTGAGAAGAAATAAATCTTGTCTGTACCTCCCTTGTCATCAAGTGCAGTTTAGCATGAACCTACACAAGTAAAGGTGAAAGTTGAGGAACCTGAGGAAGAACAAGAAACAAGGAAATCCACTAGATCCTCTTCTTCCACACCTAGCAAGAGAGTGAAGGAAAGTGCTACAGGACCTGGTAAGAGGCAAAAAGTTTTGGTGCCACCAGTCCCTAGGAAAATTGTAGTAATTAAAGATGATGACACTACTATGAAGAAGAAAGCATGGGAACCCAGAATTGAGAGAGTGAATGAAGAAATCATACAAGATGGAGACTTTACTAAGATGAATAAGTAATATGATCTTTATGACTATTCTGAGAGATTGAATCTTGAGAATTCTATTGTTAAGTACATGATTTTGGCTAACAAGAAGTTTGATACTATTCAAGGCAAGATTCCTAATGGCCTATTCAAGAAGCTTGTTTACAGGAAAATGAGATCACAAGAAGAAGATAAAACTATGAGAGAAAATATGGTGAAGAAACTATGTGTTGTGAAAGATGATGAGCATCTTAAATAGATTTTGAAGCCCCTTGGCACTCTTTTGAGGACTAAGAGGAGAACCATTCAGATCATGGCAGGACAATATGAGCAAGTTAGAATAGAAACAGAACAAGCAATAATTAAAGTTATGGCAGAAATTGTTGGAGAGACTTCAGTTGCAGTAGAACAAGAGAAAGAAGTAGAACATGAGGATATTCCTTCTCCACCTGCTATAAATATTGAAGAAGAATCTATGAATGTTGAAGGTACAAAGATTACTTTGGACACTGAAGAAAATGTATTTCAAAACTTAGAAAACATTGTTGACAATTCGGCTCTTGATGAACCGGATAGAATTAAACAAGAAGAACAAACCCAATCTATGACTGAAGAACCTAAAGAAGCTAAGGTTGCAGTACCCCTTCCTAAAAAAGAAGACATCAGTCTTACTCCTAAGACTGAAAAGAAGAAAGAAATTGGATCTTTATTTGAAGATTTAGGAAAGGAAGTTGATGATGATGATTAGTTAGAATTGATCACTTCGCTGATTAAAATTATTGGTAAAAAAAAGAAGGTAAAGAATCTTGAAGGTTGTTTGAAGGACTTAAATAAAAATTTACAAGGAGTTGTAACCACATAGATTGCAGATGCAGACCCTCTGGAGAAAGAAAATAAATTGATGAGAACCTTTGATGACGAGTTTATAAATCTATCTGAGATTGCAAAGATAAAGGCACAAGCAGACTATGAGGCTGGAATGCTTGTGAATATTAGTCAAAATATTAGAGATGATGTCAATAGTCTTGATATCTGTATCAAGGATTTGAGGAGACAATTGGAAACAGGAAAGTCTTTGTACATACAATGTACAACACCAGAGATTTTGGCAGCAGAAGAAGACAAGTAGATCAAGCTGAAGGAAGCAGAGATTCAGAATGAATCAAACCTTCTTTCTAATCCTAATGTGAAGATTAGTCATGTTGAGAAGAAAGTTTGGAAGCTGTATGATGAAATAAGAATTTTGCAAGATGAGAGGAATAGAAAAATGAGGAGACTCACTCTTCTGAGAGAACATACTTCCATGAAGATAAGTGTTATTGAAGAGTAGCTGGAAGAATGTCTTACAGCTAGGATATCATTTTAGAAATTTAACTTTGAGACCCTCCAAGCATGTCAAATTGTAGCTTATGGATTGAGCACACTACTCAATGTGGTAGATTCCATCAAGAAGTCATGGGAAAATGAGTTGGAAGCTATAAAAGTTGATTTTGTAGATTGTGTTGCAAGCCTACTGGCTTTGCAATAAGACATTTAAGGTATAATCTTTTTTGTTACAATTTTGTTAGCCTCCCTACTTTATTTTGTCATTGTTGTCAAAGGGGGAGAGATATATAGAAAATTGAGAATTATACAGAGCAGAAGATTGATAGTATTATGTATACTCTTAGGGAGAGTATTGCAGTATATAAGAATTATTTTTGAGGAGATATAAGGATAGTATATATCTTATACTATGGCCAATTTTGAGACAATTTTGAAATTTTGTTATTGAACACTTACCCAATTTTCTCATATGTTGCCACCAATGACAAAGGGGGAGATTGTTGGCAATTTGGCTAAAGTGAGTACATAGATGTTGTCATTATGGAAACATATGATCCTCATGAAGATCACACAAGTCAGAGAGCAAGTATAGCAGAGTGCATCACAAATTTGTCTAAGTGTGAGACAATGTTTTTATAGTGTACCAAGACACAATTTTTGTTTGCGACATTGACTAGAGTGAGTTCGGTGCTTGCACACTTGAACATAGACTCTATGATGGCTAATGATGACCAATATTAGAGTGCAAGTCAGTATGGAATGTATAAAATTAGTTATGATAGTTTTACCGAAGATAGTGTGAAGCCAACAGGACAGAATATGAAGGCAAAATTGGTAAAGAGTTAAGGGATTATTTTGTTTATCAAAATAATGACTTAACAATATAAAGGGATGACATCCTGGATGTTAACTCTTAGATAATGATATATGGAAGCTGACCATGCAAATTTATTAGCCTTAATAACTTGTATATATATGCAATTGTAATTGTAAAGAAAGGAGCGAAGTAAAAGAAATGTAATTGTGAAGTGAATGTAATAGTGATGATGCGAAGATAAGAGTAGCAAAGGAATATTGATACAAGAAGAATAAGGTTATGTACCTTGACCTATTTTGTATACATTGTATATTACTTGTTTGGGCAGTGGGCTCATCTAGTAATCAAATTTTGTATTGACAACTCCTAACAGGGTTGAGGCTTCTAACAAGGCCTATAGTCCCTTAATCAAGACTGATACACTATATGCTTGTGATAGACTCCTAACAAGGTGAATATCCTTAATAAGATACTTTTGATTAGTGGATCTTTGTGGCTACCATCCCCACCAGGGTTTTCCCTTGGCCAGGGTTTCCTCGAGAACAAATAATGTGTTATGAGTTATTTGATGTTATTGCTATGCATGTTATTTAGTTTCTTATGTTATGCATATGTGAAGAAAATCTGTTATATCCATATTTTGGCAAAAGATAAAGTTTGTAGAAAACTGATTCACCCCCCCTCTCAGTATTCCCTATTTCTAACACATATTTTGGAAACCTAAATACGATGGGCGCATATCCCTTACAACATTAATTTACAATGACAAACCAAAATAGTCACTGTCGGCTCCATGCTCTATTTTCTGCTGGCACACACTGGCTGTGCAACTTCAATTGATTGTAACTTTCACATCTTTGCAAATTTACTTATTCCCTCTTAGAATTAGCATAAGTAATGTCTAACAACATTAAATTCCAGGGTGCATACCATAAAGATAGGCGCAACTCATGAACCAATAAAATCTCTGTCGACTGTGCTCAACAAAAATAAGAAACTGCTACTTGTGAATAGCGACTGCATAACTTTACTTGTGTTCATCATCAAACCATGAGTCCATGAACTTAACATTAGTAACATGTCTGCAACATATATCCTAGGGTGCATGCCATAATTCATCCGTACACATGTGCACTGATGCTCTGAGTCTTTGGTGCTCTGTTAACTGTCCAGTCTTCAACACTTAACTGAATTCAGCTCTTTATACATAGTGCCCTGACTCCAAATTGATATATGAATTTTTTTCCATAATGAAAACACTATCTATAGTCATATACTTCAGTATAGACAACTTGCCAACACTATTAGGTCCTAATAGTCCTAATTGGTCCTAATTGAGTCTAATTGAGTCTAATTGAGACTAATAGGTCCTATTAGTCCTAATTGGTTGTAATTGAGTCTAATTAGGTGCTAATTGGTTCTAATTGAGTCTAATTAGGTCCTAATTGAGCCTAATTAGTTCTAATAAGATCTAATTGAGTCAAATTGGATCTAGTTGGTTCTAATTGAGTCTAATTAGGTCCTAATTAGTTCTAATAGGTCATATGAGGTCTTGATTGGTTCTAATTGAGTCTAATTGGTTCTAATTGAGTCTAATTAGGTGCTAATTGGTTCTAATTGATTCTAATTGGGTGGACTAATAGGTCCTATTAGTCCTAATTAGTCCTAATAGGTCTTAATAGGTCTTATTAGGTCCTAATAGGTTCTATTAGGTCCTAATTAGTCCTAATAGGTCCTATTAGGTCCTAATTGGTTCTAATTGAGTCTAATTGGATCTAATTGGTTCTAATTGAGTCTAATTAGGTCCTAATTGGTCCTAATAGGTCATATTAGGTCCTAATTGGTTCTAATTGAGTCTAATTAGGTGCTAATTTGTTCTAATAGGTCCTAATTGGTTCTAATAGGGTCTAATTGAGTCTAATTGGATCTAATTGAGTCTATTTGGTACTAATTGAGTCTAATTAGGTGATAATTTATTCTAATTTAGTTTAATTAGGTTTTAATAGGTCATATTAGATCCTAATTGGATCTAATAGGTCATGTTAGGTCCTAATTGGATCTAATAGGTCATATTAGGTCCTAATTGGATCTAATAGGTTATATTAGGTCCTAATTGGATCTAATAGGTCCTAATTGGTTCTAATAGGTCATATTAGGTCCTAATTGGATCTAATTGGTTCTAATTGAGTGTAATTAGGTCCTAATTGGTTCTAATTTTGTGTAATTAGGTCCTAATTAACTTTCTTATTAGTCTTAATTGGTTCTAATTAGTTCTAATTGAGTAGATAATTGGTCCTAATTGGTTCTAATTAGTCAGGTAATTGGTTCTATTTGGTTCTAGTTAGTTCTAATTGAGTCTAATTGGTCCTAATTGAGTCTAAATAGGTCCTATTAGGTACTCATTAGTCCTAATAGGTCCTAATAGGTCCTATTAGGTCCTAATTAGTCCAAATAGGTCCTATTAGGTTCTAATTGGTTCTAATTAGTTCTAATTGGTCCTAATTGGGTCTAATTGGTCCTAATTGAGTCTAATTAGGTGCTAATTTATTATAATTGAGTCTAATTGGGTTTTAATAGGTCATATTAGGTCCTAATTGGTTCTAATTGAGTCTAATTAGGTGCTAATTGGTTCTAATTGATTCTAATTGGGTCCTAATAGGTCCTATTAGTCCTAATTAGTCCTAATAGGTCCTATTAGGTCCTAATTAGTCGAAATAGGTCTATAGTTAGGTCTAGTGAAGTCTAATAGGTACAATATCACATTTACATGAACATTAAGACAAGTCTTGACCCTTAACTTAAAATATCTATAGAGAAACATCTTAGACATACCTTATTTTTGATGATGATATCTTTTCATGATTCTTCACGTAGTCTTTGTTCAGTCTCTTCTGAATAATGTCATGTACTTTTGTTTAGCCTTCTCTTTTTATTTTCCATGACAACTTAGAAAATTATTTTGTGCCAAAATGTCTTCCTTCTCCTAAATGCAAATTATTTTACAGCTTTCAAATTTATGAAATGAAAAAAATATACATTTATTTATACCTAGTCCTTATTAACTAGAAATGACACCAAAAAGGTCGACAATAGGTTTCTATCAAAAGTCAAAGTTAACTTTCAATAGAAACTAACTGACTTTCTATCGAAAGTAGTTTAGTAATGACTAGAAATTTCTTTTTCTAGGAAAGTACTTTCAATCAAAAGTCAAAAGTTTCGATCGAAACTTTTGACTTTCGATCGAAACTACTTTCTATCAAAAGTGCCTGGTTTAGGCCATGGTTGCAAGTTTTGAAGAAATTTTGAGAATTTCATGGCTTCAGGCCTTAAGCACACTAATTAAATGGAAGAATAAGAAGATGTCCTTTTTCATACAACAAGTACTCAGAACTAGCTTTCTAACAATTATATATTTGACTATTTTTGAATTTATTATGTGTATAGTTTTTGATGTTAAACAAATGTAGGTTTTTTATCAAATATAAACCTCTGAGTTTGACATTCAATGAAAATAGTAAAAAAGGGAATTTTTTTGTTTGAAAAATAATAGTTCCCTATTAATATGATTTAGAATAAAAGAGAAGGGGGGGGGGGGGGTGAATCAGTTGTTCTCAGGTCCAGATGTATAAATTTTTTTTTAAAATTCTTCAACAAATTAGATCCAATAACCAACAGCTACTCGGTCATTACTGATTTCATAACAGAAACATATAACAATGCAGTCCACTTATCCAATAGTTTCTAACTTGTAAAACCTAGAAATGTTCAAACCAAAACATTCACACAAGTATCAACACCAGGATTTATAGTGGAAACCCAATTTGAGAAAAATCACTTTGTAACATGTTACTATTATGTTCACTCTTCTGAAGTGAGCTCGGTGAAAATCCAACCCTGTCAAAGGTTATAAAAAAATTGTCAGGTGTGACTCGGTTAAAGGATTTAAACCACTCTATTAAAAGTGCGCCTTGTTATAGGACTTACATACACTCCATTAGAATGAAACCTTGTTCAAAGGATTTATACAAATGACTGTTAGGTCAACCTCTGTTAAAAGGATTTTGACTGATACAATGGTTAGAAAGTAGTAGTAGTATTGATCTGAAAAACATACAACTCACTTTGCAAATATCAAATCTAATTCCGTACACATATGCTAGCTTACTAACTATGAACCTTGACCATCACCATCACTGATCTCCTTGTAACTCTCTTCAAGAAATCACAACACTTCTCCTTCAACCTTCTCTGCTTGTACAGTCAATAACATCAACAATACTTCCAACATCCTCTCTCTCGTTAACCTTAAGCTTAGGTTTCCTTAATACTTCCTTAATTAGGTCAATACATCTTTTTGATTCATCGAATCCTTCCTACCTTATGTTCTTCGGCTATCCTTCTAGAAATATCTCAAATCTCTTAATACATTTACAATAAAATGTTTTATAATGCATTAAATGCTTTTGTACAATCAATAAATAAAGTCAACACATTTTACATAATCCAAGAATTCAACAATGTCAGCTGGAAATCTAAATTCTTCCTCAAATGTAAATTACTGATGCTTGGTCAATATAGTGTCCAACTCCTCAATCTTCATTAGAAAGCTCGGTCATCTGAAAAAATATTTCCTCGGCTAATACTGTCTTCCTCAGAAATTAACTGATGTTCAGTCAACACTGAATTTACTCAACATATACTAGCTCAGTCGACACTAACATCACTCGGCTTAAACTTAGATTTCTTCATTTTTCTCGGTTAAGCCTACTAGTTTAGTCTTCACTCATACTTAGGTAAACAATACATTATCTTATCATTGTGCCACATAATTAAGTACTCATTGAAATATCAAGATAACTCAACCTTTCCTTAGGTGCTATTGTTACCAAACTTGCCTTTCCCCTTAGCAAAAATCAAATAGATATAGTACTTTCTTAAATAGCAATAGTCTTACCAGTTAAGGTTTGACATCAATGACAATACAACAATTGCTTTAATTGTAGTTTCCAACAATCTCCCTGTTTGGCATTGATGGCAACACCATATGAATATCACATGAATTACCAACTAATCCAAAACTTATCTGTCCTTTAGAAATATTTATAATATCCTTAGCTTCATTCTGATACAGAATCAATTAGCCATTCTTGTATGACCATCCATTGAATCTCTCCCTCTTACTTGATCTTCCATGAAAATTTCATTCTGTATATTCATCTGTGATCATCTCCTTCTTTGACAAAAATGCCAAAGCAGAAACTAAAACATGCATCCTGTACATGTAGATATCATTTTTTCAGTTCAGTAATAGTATTTCTCCCTCTATAATCTTTTCTTATGACTAATTCTTGTCTTTTCTATACTTTTCACAACTCTAGGCTGCTCCTAAAGTGTGACCTGTCTCTGCATCAACTTGTTAGATACTCTTTGCAGCACATTTGATGCAACGCTCCTAGCTTGACTAGGAAGCCTCAGTTAGGGGAAGGATGCCTAATTGACCTCTTAGATATTCATGAGCTTCTTTAGGTAAAGCTTTAGTGAATATGTCTGCTAATTGTTCCTTTGTATTCACATATTCCATTCGGACCTGACACAGGGGCAGGGTAGATACAAGCAGAAGCAAGTAGAATTGACTCCACTTGAATCCAAAAACAAGCCTTTCTCAGAGCTACACAATGGAAGAAATATTAAACCAAATAAAAGAAATGAAATCACAATGGATATGAGATAATCAACTGGCAGCAACAACAGAGAATTTATATTATTTCTTTCAACATGCCCGGCTGTGAGGCCTTCCGGGTTTTGACCTTATACAATGAGAATTATGAAATAAAAATTATAGCTTGCATCCTATATTTTCCCCCAATGTTTTATCTTGATAATCCTTCCTATTTCTCCCTCCTGATGCCCTACTAAATCAATCAAGACTCCTTATATAGCCAGCTAAGCCACAAGTCGGCCAGTCAGGCATTTAATTTACATTATAGGTCCAGTCTGGAAGATTTAAACCAAAAATAATGCAAGAATGAACATAAATTGATGTGCCTTTTTATTTAGGTCCAAAACTGACCCAATAACATTACCTTAAGGTTGCAAGGCCCCATATGATCACACGGAACCGCACAAGAAGAAACACTCCATGTTTCGCGTGTGAACAGGCAGAAAATAGGTCCTTAAGAAAAATGGTCATAAATTTTGACTCATAATTAATTAGGACATGATCCTTTGGGAAAATATAATATTTTAGGTCCCCTTGAATTCACTATAGGTGCATAGGCTGAATCATTAAGGATCATGGGTACCACTATGCACAATCAGCACCAAACTGCAGGAAAATATTGTTCTGATGGCAAGGAAAACAATTGTAACTTTGAAACAGTCTATCCAATCCTTATGTGACCATAGGATAAGGTTCCAAAATATGTCCTCAACATCATGTAAGATTCACATAACATGAAACCATCAAATTAAAATATTATAAAGAAAACAACAGAAAACTGGTACAAAAATCAGGAAATGTTTTTGGTTGATGCAAGATTTCTCAAAGACCCAAGATGCTCTTGTATCAGACACCTAGGGTAAATAAAGAACTGATGTCCACATCAGGCACTACTCATATTCTAACCTAAATCATAAAGATCCAACTCATCTTGTGTAATCCATGAACTATCTTCAACTGGCTTGTCTTTCCACTGAACTAGATATTCCATGTAGTCTTTTCCTCTTGTACTCTTGCTCACTCTTTTATTCAAGATCTTCTCAATGTTGTCTCTGTTCTTCTTAGGATAATCCAGATCATCTTCTATCTCATCATTTGATTCAAAGTACTCAAATATATCAGCAATATTGAATATAGGTGATATATCCATGTCCTTTGGTAATTCCACTTCATAAGCATTTCCACTATCAAACTTCTTCAGAATCTTACAAGGTCCAAACTTCTTCATTTTCAGCTTGTTGTAGGTACCAACTGGAAATATATTATTCTTGAAATGAATCATAACCTCATCTCCAACTTCAAAATATTTATGTCTCCTTCTCTTGTCTTCTCTTGATTTATATTTTAGATTACTGTCCTCCAAATTATTTTTGACTTCATCGTGTAAAGTTCTCATGTATTCTACGAAATGATCAGCTTCAGTACTTCTTCTTGTCTCAGTAGGTAAATTTCTCAACTCTATGGTTCCCTTAGGATGAAATCCATTAACAATCTCAAATGGTGTCCTTGTAGTGCTTCTATTCATTGAATTATTATATGCAAATTCTGCTTGTGCCAAAATCAATCCCAATTAGCAGGTTTCTCTCCAACTAAACATCTCAAGGAGTTTCCCAAACTTCTATTCACAACTTCAGTCTATCCATTTGTCTGAGGGTGAAATGCAGAACTAAACTTCAAATCAGTATTCATCTTTTTCCAAAGTGTTCTTCAAAAGTAACCAATAAACTTAGTATCTCTATTTGAAATAATAGATTTATGAAAACCATGCAATCTTACCACTTCCTTGAAGAATAATTCAGCTACATGCAATGTATCAGATGTCTTCTTACAAGGTATGAAATGAACCATCTTTGAAAATCTGTCAACCACTACCAAAATAGAATTATTACCTCTCTGAGTTCTAGGCAATCCAAGAACAAAGTCCATACTCACATGTTCCCAAGGTCTATCAGGTATAGGAAAAGGTGTATACAATCCTGAATTCTAAATAGTTCCTTTTGCTATTTGGCAAATTCTGCGAACTCTAACCATTATCTGTACATCTCTGTAAATCTGTGGCCAAAAGTATATTTCTGAAATCAAATTTATAGTCTTATCAATCCCAAAATGTCCAAAATGTCCACCACTATGTTTCTCTTTCATTATCTTCTCTCTCATAGACCCTCTAGGTATGCACAACTGAACTCCTTTAAACAACATGTCTTCTTGAATAAAATAATCAGTCCACTTATCACTCACTATGTGTTCCTTACAAGCTTTCCAAGGTTCTGCAAAATCAATGTCAGTCTCGTACAAACACTTCAAATCATCAAAACCAAGTACCTCAACTCTCATCTTTGTCAAAAAACTTCTTCTTCGACTCAAGGCATCATCAACCTTATTTGATTGTCCACTTTTATGCTTCAATGAAAAGAAAATATTTTGTTCTTTCATTTCTCTTGTAAATGTTTTATCATCAAACAAACATACTCTGACTGTAGTATAGTGACCTTCATCAAACTTCTCTATCAAAGGCAATAACACTTGTTTCTTTCCATCCATCCAAATAGTATATTGATTCAATCAACCATCATGCAATGCTTTCCTATCATACTACCAAGGTCTACCCCAAAAAATATGACAACAATCCATAGGCATAATATCACACAAGACTTCATCATGGTAATTCCCAATTTTGAATTTAACAAGGCATTGTTCAATTACAAGTAGTTTATGATCCTTCTAGATCCAAGCAATATGGTAAGGCTTAGGATGTTTCAATCTCTGCAACTGCAACTTGTTAACCAGCTCTTCAGATGCCAAATTATCAGAACTTCCACTATCAATGATTACTTTGCAACATTTATCAATGATCTTACATTTGGTTCTAAACAAACTTTTCCTCAAAATAGGTTCCTCATCAGCTTGTTCATTCCACAAGATCCTTCTTAGCATAAAGTTCTCACCATGTTCAGGTTCATTAGACACTTCCTCAACTTCTTCACAAGCCAAATTATTTATACCATTACTTCCAGTCTTCTTTCCAAAGTTAGTAAATTCAAAAGCTCTATGTCCTTCTTCACCACATTTGTAACAAGTACCTTTAAACCAAGATTTCTCTTCTCTTTTCCCATTATTGTTATTCCTAGAGTAACTAGTATAGCTACCTCTAGAGTAATTACCTCTTTTACCAGCAGGGTCATCTTCCCATCCTTTATCTTGCATTGCATTGTCAGATCCACTACTTTCTCCATAAGATCTCCCTCTACTTCTCTGAAATCTACCACCTCTTCCTCTTTGTCTTTGTTCACGTCTCTTTGTTAGTCTCTCTTCAGCCTTCAAAGAAAATTGGTATGCTTCTTCCACACTATCTATCTTTACATAGCTGATCTCATCTTGAATAGATGTCCTCAGGCCATTCATATATCTAGCCACTTTCTCAACTTCATCATCCACATGTCCAGATCTGATATCTAATTTATAAAATTCCTCAGTATATTCTTTCACACTCATGTCCTTTTGTCTTAGATTTTGCATCTTTCTCATCAGGATAATTTGGTAGTCAGCTGGAAGAAAATTCTTCTTCATCTTTCCAAGCATCTTCATCCATGTCTTGATCTTTTCTTTTCCTCTCTTTTGTCTCTTAGTTTGCAAATGATCCCACCAAAGAGATGTACGACCTTTCAATTTTGTGACTGCTATCTTAAACTTCTTATTATTAGGAGTACCTTCATAATAAAAGTATTTATCCATCTCAGAGATCCAATCCAAAAGTGCATCGGTCTCAAGTCTTCCATCATAGCAAGCAACTTCAACTGCAGGTCTGGAGTTAGCTTTAGACAAAAATCTCAAAAGTCTTTCCTCATCTTGTTCAACTTCAAGTTCAGCATTAGGTGCTTCTTCTTCTTCTTCATCACTAACATCTTCAAGATGTGCACCTCTTCTCTAGGCTATCTCTATAGCTTCAAGCCTAGTTGTAATCTGCCTTAACATATCCATGATAGCATTATCATTTCCTCTACCACGAACCATCTTGACAATTAGGTTCCAGCAAGATCATAACCTTCTGCAAGCTATAGGTCAAATCTCAGATCTACCACCCTACAACCAATCCAATAAGGTTCTCCATGATCCAATCCACAAGAAAGAACCTTGCTCTGATACCACTTGACGCAGGGGTAGGGTTGATACAAGAAAAATCAAGTAGAATTGACTCCACTTGAATCCACAAACAAACCCTACTCAGAGCTACAAAATGGAAGCAATATTAAACCAACTGAAAGAAATGAAATCACAATGGATATGAGATAATCAAATGTTAGCAACAATAGAGAATTTATATTATTTCTTTCAACATGCCTGGCTGTGAGGCCTTCCGGGTTTCGGCCTTATACAATGAGAATTATGAAATTAGAATTACAACTTGCATCCTATCTTTGTATCCAATGTTGTATCTTGATAATCCTTCCTATTTCTCCCTCCTGATGCCCTACTAAATCAATCAAGACTCCTTATATAGCTAGCTAAGCCACAAGTCGACCAGTTAGGCATTTAATTTACATTATAGGTCCAGTCTGGAAGATTTAAACCAAAAATAATTCAAGAATGAACATAAATTGATGTTCCTTTGGATTTATGTCCACACATGACCCAATAACATTCCCTTAAGGGTTCAAGGCCCCATATGATCACACGGAACCATGCAAGAAGAAACACTCCATGTTTCACGTGTAAACAAGCAAAAAATAGGTCCTTGAGAAAAATGGTCATAATATTTGACTCATAATGAATTAGGACATGCGCCTTTGGGAAAATATATTATTTTAGGTCCCCTTGAATTTAATAAGGTCACATAGGCTAAATCATTAAGGATCATGGGTGCCACTATGCGCAATCAGCACCAAAACTGTAGGAAAATACTATTCCGATGGCAAGGAAAACAACTGTAACTTATAAAAAATCTATCCAATCCTTATGCAACCATAGGAGAAGGTTCCCAAATAGAACCTCAAAATCATGAAAGCTTCTCATAACATGAAACCATCAAATGCAAAGATTATAAAGAAAACAACAGAAAATTGGTATAGAAATCAGGAAATGTTTTTGGTTGATGCAAGATTGCTCAAAGACCCAAGATGCTCCTACATCAGGACCTGTTTATCTTGTACCATTTCTCTCAAGTAATGATAATTGATTTCAATGTCTTTGGTATTTGTGTGCATCACTAGATTCTTAGAGATGTTGATAGCACTTGTGTTGTCATAGAAAATAACAACTGGTTCAGTGATTTCTTCTTTCACGCCTACCAACAATTACTTTATCCATACCAAGTTTGAATAGTTCAAAACTACAACCACATATTCAGCTTCAACAGTGGATTGGGAAATGCAATTTTGTTTCTTTCTTGTCTAGGAAACTAATCTCTATCCAAGAAAGAAAGCTCCACCACTAGTACTCTTTCTATCATCCACATTTCCTGCCCAATCAACAGTAGTATACACTCCTAGTTCAAAATTTTCATGCTTCTTGTAGTACAATCCATAGTCAATAGTCCCTTTCAAATATCTCATTATTCTTTTGACATCCATCATGTCTGTTTCCTTAGGATTGGTAGAGAATCTTGCCACTATCCCAATAGCTAAAGAAATATCTGGTCTACTGTGTACAACATACTATAGCTTTCCAATCATAGATCTATACAAAGTCTGATTTACTTTTGTAGCATCATCATTTTTAGACAACTTTTGTCCAATAGCCATGGGAGTACTTACTGGCCTTGAATCTTCCATACCAAAGGTTTTCAGTATCTCATTCACATATTTAGACTGGGTGATGAAAATTCCTTTCTCCATCTGATATACTTGTAAACCAACAAAAAATTTGATCTCCCCAAACATACTCATTTCAAATTTAGTTTGCATTTCATTTAAAAATTTCTTACACAAGGCATCTTGTCCACCAAATATAATATCATCTACAAAGATCTTAGCTAACAAGATTCCTTTACCTTCTTCATCTTTCATGTATAGATTGCTTGTGTCATTTGTCCTTGAGAATCCAATTTGTATTAGGTAGTTGTGCAGTCTCTCATACCATGCTCTAGGAGCTTGCTTTAGTCCATACAGTGCTTTATTTAGTTTGCAAACCATGTGTCTTTTGTTTGGATCAAAAAATCCTTCTGGCTATTCAATATACACTTCTTCTAATATACCATTTAAAAATGTAGACTTAACATCCATTTGGTATACCTTGAAATCTTTATAGGCAGCATATGCAAGTAGGGTTCTTACTCCTTCCAATCTAGCTACAGGGGAAAATGTCTCCCCATAATCTATTCCTTCTTCTTGTGCGTAGCCTTTGCATACCAACATAGCTTTGTTTCTTGTGATATGACCATGCTCATTCAGCTTATTTCAAAATACCCACTTTGTCCCAATGACATTTTATTTGTCTGGTCTTGGCACCAGAGTCCAGGTATCATTCTTCTCTATCTGGTCTATCTCTTCATTCATTTCTTGTATCTAGTCTTCATTTTCTAATGCCTCCTTTGTTGTCTTAGGCTTGAATTCACATAGTAAACATGTTGGATCTCTTGTCTTGCTTCTAGTCAGAACTCTAGTATCTTTGTCTCTAATAATCTCTTCAGGCTTGTGATGTCTCCTTACATATTGTGCTAGAACAGGTTCTTCTCTCCTTTCATTTTTCTCTTCAAGTTCACCAACAAGATTATCACATTCAGCTTCCGAATGCTTGGCAACCTCTCCCTGATACTCAATAGTTTCTTCCTGTCACTTGGCACGTTCTTCTTCTCTCTTGACATTGTTTTCCTGATGCTCGACATTGCTTACTTGAGACTCAGCATCAGGTGCAAGTCTACCACTTGCCTCTTCTTCCTCTATATACACAAAAGATCTGTAATCTTCTGGTTCTCTTTTACTATCAGCTTCATTTTTCTCTACATACTCATCAACTTTGACATTCACACTTTCCACAATTTTGTTAGTGTTAGAGTTCAAACACTTATAAGCTTTACTTTTTGTGGAATAGCCTAGGAATATACCCTCATCGCTTTTAGCATCAAATTTTCCATTCCTATTATCCTTTAGTATGTAGCATTTACTTCCAAAAATTCTAAAGTACTTTACATTAGGTGCATACCCATGCCATAACTCATAAGGTGTCAAATTTGTACCTTTTTTGATCTGTACTCGGTTAAGAGTATAAACATCTATACTTAAAGCTTCTTTCCAGTACTTTTGTGCAACATTATTTTCAATCATTAATGTCCTTGCACAATCCAAGATAGATCTATTCCTTCTCTCTACTATACAGTTCTGTGGAGGAGTTCTAGGTGTAGACATCTATTTTTTGATCCCTCTATCATTGCAAAATAGATTAAATTCATTGGATAAAAATTCTCCACCTTGGTCAGATCTCAAACACTTCAGGTTCCTACCTGTCTCCTTTTCAACCTTAGCCAAATACCACTTAAAAAATTGAAAAGCATCATATTTTTCCTTTAAGAACATTACATGCATCATTCTGGTATAATCATCAACAAACATTATAAAATATCTATCACCATAATAGCTTTGTACACCCATCGGTCCAAAAAGGTCAGTATGAACCAAATCTAAGGTATTCTCAGAAGTAAAAGTTTTGCTCTTGAAACTAGACTTTGGCATCTTACCCAACTGACATTCTTTGCACATTACATTCTCAGGTTTCTTCAATCTAGGTAGACCTCTCACTTTCTTTTTCTTACTCATTTTTACTAGATTATCAAAGTTAACATGACATAGCCTCTTATGCCATAACCAAATATCATCAAGTTGTACAATCATACATGTTTCTTTAGATAGGTATAGATAGAAAAAATTATCTCTTATCTATTCTCCACTTCCAATTAGTTCACTAGTGGCATCAAATATTTTGGCCTTCTTGTGATGAAATTCCACTCAGCAGCCAGTGCTATTAAGTTGTGCAACACTCAACAGATTATAGTTAAGAACCTCAACCCAATAAGAATTTTTACAAGTGATCTTATCAGTCAGCTTAATCAACCTTTTCCTATAACAAGACATGGTGCATCATTACTAAATTTCACACTCCTACCTTTATAATGATGTAAGGTATCAAACTTACTCTTGTCACTAGTCATGTGATGTGAAAAACCACTGTTAATAATCCATTTATCATTTTTGTTCACATAAGATATAAATATAGTTTTCTCATCCTCATCAGATTCATCTTTCATTGCAACATAGATAACCTCAATTTCAAAATCATCACTTTCAGTGTCAGTCTCTTCTTCGGCAATATAGCAGGATTTCTTACCTTTTCCTTTGTAGTCCTTGTATCTTCGGTAACCTCTATCTTCTCTTTTATCTTTATGCTTGTTGTCTCTTTCTTCATCCTTATCATCCTTGTTAGGACATCTAGCAGCTATATAACCAACTTTATTACATGAAAAACATATAATAGGGAGTTTACCTTTGTACTTTCCTTTTCCCCTTTTTAGTCTTCTAGCCATAAGAGCTTCTAGATCCTCAAGTTCTTCATTAGATGTGTCACTGTCACTTTCACTTTCACTTTCACTAATGCATCTTTCTTTTTCCTTCTTTGACTTACTCAGAACCATTTGTGACTTAAAAGAAGATTCAAAATTACCAACAATGAAGTTATCATAGTTAGAAAGTTCAAAAGTAGTAAGCTTACCAACCAAACTTTCCAAAGTAAGAGCATTTTTAGGGTTACATCTAGATTCCTGAATTGCTAAAATTTTGATGGCATAGATAGGACACTGAGTTCTCAATACTTTTTCAATTACAGTTTCATCAACAATAGTTCCATTTTCTCCTCTAATAGCATTTACAACTTCTTTTATTCTACCACAATATTGTGCAATATTCTCACCTTCTTACATTCTCATTTCATCAAATTTACCTCTTAGGCTCTCAGCTTTTGCTCTCAATACATTTATGTCACCGCCATAGATTTATGTCATGGTATGTCAAAATTATGGTTTAGTCAACTTCAAATGTTAATAAAATATGCAATAATAGTGATAATGTTGTCAAACCAATTGCATGCCCTCCGTATGGATGTTACAAAACTAAATTCAAAAGAATCGCATTCATATCTATTTTACAAAAAAAGTTATGCTCTATGAAAACACTGTTACTATTTGAAAATGACATTTTCAGCACCATACCAGTTTTCATGGGAGAAAGAAAAAAGTATTCAAATAAATTAAAAAAAAAAAAAAAAAATATTTAGAATCTAGACAAAAAATCCTAAAAGACTCTAATTTACTTCATCCTCTGATTTTGAACGGTTTAGTGACAATATGCATATGAATCTGAAAGTTTTTCTCAAAATGTAGAGTTCAGTGTCCATTCAGGCAAAAATGTGTAACCCACTATTGTGGGTTCACCCATAAAGTTGGGGTTTACATTCACTTCTTTTAAAACCATTTTTATAAAAATAACCATCTATTCTATTGTACCAAGCTGCAGGTGCCTATTTGATCCCATAAAGTGCCTTTTTTAATTGATAAACCTTGTGTTCTTGTCCAACAATCCGATAAACAAGTGGATGCTCTACAAACACTTCCTCATTGAAATAACCATTTAAAAAATCTGATTTAACATCAAACTAGTAAACTTTCCACCTATATTAGGCTGCTAATGCCAAAACTGCTCTTATAGTGTCTAATCTAGCAACAAGAGAATATGTCTCAAAATAATCAATACTTGGTTGTTGGGAATAACCCTTTGCAACTTGTCTTTCTTTTTATCTTTTAATAGATCCATCATCTTTGTATTTAATTTTGTAAATCCATTTCAGCCCAATAACACCTTTTTCAAGTGGAAGATCAACTAGCTGCCATATTTTATTTTTCTCAATTGAAGCAATTTCTTCATCCATGGCTTTAATCCATACTTCTTGTCCTAAAGCCTCCTCAAATTGTCTTGGTTCAACTTGAATATGTGAAAAAAAAATAAAAATTATAGTTGCATTTGTAATACTCCAAAAATGGGCTATAAGTTCATTAATCTCCTACATCATCAAATCATACAAAATCGACATCAAAGTCCTAACCTAAGGCACATCTAAACATCATCGAATCATAATTGATTATCTTAAATTCTGCATCGGGGAATATTCCTAGCAATATTCTTAATATTCTTAATTATCTTAATTAAATTTAATTTTATAATTATTTGGCAATAAATCACATTTATCCTAAAGTTTGATTAATTGAATATTTTCATATTTAATTAATATTTGCCACTTAATTGTGTAATTAAATTTAATTCTATCTATTATTAATTGTACTATTTAATTTTGACAATAAATCTAATATCATATGAATAATTGATTAAATTCTTATTTAATTAATTAAAGCAAGTTGTCATTATTTAATAATATAGTTTTTAATAAAAATTTGATTAAATAATTGATTAACCCATAAATCAATTGTTTTATTTTTAAAAGCAGTTAAGTTGGAAATAAATCACTTTATTATTAAATTAATTCATAAATAAAACATGCACAATCATAAAAGCAGACAACTATCAATTATCAATTAAAGCTAAACTCTATTTTGAGTTAAAACTTAGCTTTTGCATGTTTTTGTGAGTTAATTATCCTTTATTTAAAAATAACTCAAAAATCAACCTGAGTTATTTGAGTGATTTATGGCTTTTTTTCATGCACCTCCAAAGCCTTGGATTTCTATAAAAACAAGGCTCAGCTCTTCATAATTCATCTCTCAAATTTGCAACCACAGGATCTCATAATTGTGCAAACTTATGCTGGAGAATTGGAATTGAAGAATCAAAGCTCTTGTGAATCGACATCTTTGTGAGATCAATCTTATTTTAGCATTCATATTGCATATCATTGTTAGATTAGCATTGCATATCAATTTTCAATAGCATTCATAGCATATCAATTTCATCTAGCATAGATTCATATCAATTTTTCATTATTATTGCATAGAAAATACCAAAAAAAAAAATAGAATAATTGCATTCAATTCATATCTAGATCAATTGCATTCAAATCCTTCATTTAGGTGTCGTCTAGGTCACTGATCTCGATAACAATCTGAGAACATTAATCTCGCACCTACTAGAAGGCAGTAAATCGCTTGGTTAGATAGCTTTCAATTTTGCACGATTTCGATTATAGCTAACCTCTAATGTTTTACTGAAGTGTTGTGTTTACAGATCAGGTAGAATTTTTACACACATAGCATCAAGACTAGTAGTACCTTCATAAATTTGTTTGAGACTTTTTACCTTTCTTGGAGGAGGACTAGAGCTTCAAGAAGTAGAAGGTAATGAATGTGAACTTGGTGGAGGAGTGACAGTAGGAATTGAACTAGTTACATGTTTTTCCTTATTCACATTATCATTCCATTTCCAAGCTTCATTTTCTCTACTAATAATTAGTTTTTCACTCGCTGGATTAAATAACTGACATCGCTTTGTATCCTCACTATATCTAATGAAAATATATTTGACACTTTTATCATCAAGCTTTTTCCTTAAGGCCCCGTTTGGTTGTGGGAATTAGGAAATGTTGGATTTGGTCAAATGCTAGAAATGGTCAAATCATGGATTTGATAATCTGGTTTTTCATTTCTAGATTATAGTTTGGACCATTTGGTTGACCTGGAATATGAGTGAGAAGATGTATTTCCTCCGTTTGGTTCTACTTTTTGAAATTGGAATTGGAATTTGAGTATGATTTTTTTTATTTCTTGAATTATTTTAATATTTTTTAATATAATAATATATTTTTATTAATTTATTTTTTTATTTAATTTAATTTTATAAAGAAAATCATATATATATATATATATATATATATATATTTAAATGTTATAATATTTCAATTCTTTTTAATCAGGTTAATTTTTAATTTTGTTTAATTTTATATTGAAAATCATAACAAAGTCATAGACAACAAAAAGTTAATGAATTTATCAAAATATGTCCAACATATCTACTTGAATTTCTTAAAAAGTTTCGGTATCTACAATAGCCCTCTGTTAACAACATTTAGGCATATGGTCCCAACAAATTAGTTGACAAACAACACAAAGAAGGCATCGCAGAAACATGATTTCTGCTCTCGCCATTGAAGCAATCTTTGTAGCACTAGATGCCGCTCGAGCCTTGCACAAGTTTTTACTCATTTCCTACATCAGGTATAAATGTAGATGGGGTAGATGTAAATGTCATTTCATTGACCCACCGAAAGTATTGACATCCACTATTTCCCTACAATACCAAATCTACATCAGTTCTTCCTAAAATGATTAGTTGTCACATTATTTTTAAACATAAAATATAATTACATATCCAAACCTTTTTCCTATTTGGGCAACCCCAAAATTGATGCCCAGGATTACTTGTTGTGTGTGACATCTTCACCATGCATGGGCCAACACCACATTGACACATAGGCACATTGACCAAAGTCATCGACGCTATATCGACAAATATTGTATTGTCACAATTATTGCATTGTCATTATTTTGTTCATTCATACTAATTATAATTGCAATAAAAAGAAAAATACTAATGTGGCCTTGCACATTTTTTGGCTAAGTCGAAGTCTTTGGTTTAAATCACTGGACACTCAAAACAAAATGAAAAACCAAAGACAACCATGAAATAAAAAGAAATTACTAAGGAATCGAGGAACTAATTATAATTGCAATAAAAAGCAACATACTAATGTAGACAAAATCTCAAATCAGATTACAACATGAGAATGTTCAACAAGCTTGCTACTTTTATTTTCATTTTTACGATTTCTCTCATAACTTCTTCTCTGCTTCAAACAATTGGGAGTTCCCGAGAAAGACGATATGGTCTAAGCCTACACCCTTTTCGAGCCTAGAAGGATAGTGGTTTTTTGATCGACGACTTCGATTTCTCTCGAATCAAGTACTACTTGCATGATCATTTGCAACTACTATTCTTCATCATGGCCACTTCCTGTGCAATTAATTTCTTCTTTGCTATCTCTATTGCCCTGCATGCTTTGTCCTTGTTATATGTTGAATGGACTTGAATTGAGGGACATCGAAGCCATTGATCACTCACTGCTATATTTCCAGGCCTGAAAATGTCATAGTACAGTGAAATCATCTTACCCCATAGGTACTACAAATAGTTTGAAGTGGTGAAGAAGCAATGAGAGTTTCCTTACCAAATCCCTCGACAGGGTATCTTTCATTCCTGGAATTGTCTTATGATGCAATCCACATCATACAAATTCATTCAAATATAAAAGGAAACACCAATGATAGATGTGCATGAATAAATTTATCTTCTCTTGATTGTCCGTCCTAACTGTCACATGCTTCCTTGTAGTAATAATGGCTAGATTTGCATAGGCAATCTACAGACCATTTATTTCATAGGTCATGCTACTTTCTTTGTCTTACAACTAGCTAATCAAAACCATTGTAGAGATTTCTCTGAACTAATAGCAGGGGAATTAAATTTTGGAGAATTTGTGAGGAAATGATACACTCACAACACACAATCTCTTAAAAAATCCATCAAGAAAATAAAGATCATTATGAAAACATTATTACATTATATACACCACATACCATAATACTAGACAATAGAGCCATTTATTTCTCTGAAATGACAATAGAGCTATTTATTTGTTCAATATTTTTGAAAGGGGAATAAAAATATCTCATGTCAATTATCATCCACTTTTTTTGAGTTGCATGTCTGATAAGTGCTTTCCTCCCATGGATAGTTGAAGGTTCATCATCCCTTTGTTTTCACCTTGAGGTCAATGTGCGATTTTTTATAACATGGAAATGGTTTCTAGCCAAAAATACAATAGGATACTTTTTAGCTCATAAGATCTCTTCTTGATGTTGTTTTTTAAATTGTAACTCACCCATTATTGTCTCTAATGCATTGGGAATATCCCATTGTGTTTGAAATATTATATCACGATTGAGCTTACTGCTTAAGTGATATAAGTGAGGTATTTCTATTTTGTCAGCTTGAACACAAGATGCATTCTGAACTAAGCTTAAACCTAGGTTATCATCAAGACTAGAAAAGGTTCACTAGACACTAGAAGCATTAGGTTCCATATATGCAAGGTTTCTATTCTATCATCTTGAACATGAGAAGCATTCTAAACCAATCTTGAACCACGGTTATCAACATGACATGGTCCATGGAACTGAGGTTGTAGGTTGTTGATTGTAAACCCAAAGGCCAAGAAACAAAAGTATCTCATATAAGTAAAGCCATTGTGCAAAAATTATAAAAAAGTGTTGGGACACAATAAATTGAGTTCAATCACCGTGACTCAATATCTTGTGCTTTTTTCTGAAAAAATATGTGATGATGTAGATAGCCTTTAATGCTTTGTAAAAATTATAAATAGTGATTGAGCTCAATTTACTGTGTCCTAGTAAATCTTGGATGACATTATATATATCCTTTTGTGTAGTGAAATGTAGGCTTGAACCCTAATATTAAAGTTTCTGAAAAAGTGCCGAACTCATACATCCTTGAGATATAGGCTACCCTTTTTTGAGATGTAAATGGATCCCAAATTTGTGAGCCCAAATAAGGCTCCATCTACGAGTTATTGAACACATCCAGATGGGTGGTTCACATGGGCTTGAGTAGAAATTTGAGGTATCAAACCCTAAATGGAATTGAATTTCTTCTTGCAAAGGGGTTGCCTCCATTTGGGTTTAGGGCTTTTGTGATTTCACTTCGTTGGTTTACTAATTTCTATTTTTGTAAACATGTTTTGTTTACTAACCACGTATTCTCAAATCCTTCAACAAAGTAATTAGTTTCTTTCCTGGACAATAAATTTTTGGACCTTGATCTGAATAAACATCTGTATGCACTAGAAATATATGATTACTTTCATATAGTAAAATGTGTATTTTTCTGAACATCAATTAGTCTAATAGGAAAATAACAAGAAAATAATAGGAAATAATAAGCAAATAATGATCTCGTATGTGAAAAAATGAATAAAAATCCTACTTACCTTGCATTGATAATAGAAAAAAATAGTTTAGGAAAGTCATTGCTTTAAAAAACCAGTGGAGGAGAACATCGTCTTGCTCCAATGCAGGGAAAGTGAAGAATGTTGTTGCCTTAGCCACTTTACAGACTGTCTTCGACCAATGCGTGAAGAATATCATTGCCTTAGCCACTTTTCCAAAGTGAAGAATGTTGTTTCCTTAGCCGCTTTGCCAAAGTGAAGAATACTCTAATGCGGACCCCAAAATTTTATTTTGTTTGCACGCGGACCCGACGGGTTTCAAAAATGGGGATTGAAAAAAGTGGAATTTGGCCCTCAAATTCCAATTCCACTTTTCCAATTGGAAGATGTAAATGCTCATTTTGGGCCAAAATCAACATTTACATCTCCCTAGTCTATTTTCATTTTGCACACCCAAATAAAGGATTGGATTAAATTGGAACTAGAAAATGCCAATTCCAAGCTAATTACTGCAACCAAGCGGGGCCTAATTGGTCAGTTATGTGAGCATTAACAATATATCTAAATACTCTCAAGTGTGCAACCCTAGGTTTTCTTCGAGACCATGCTTCATAAGGTGTCATATTTTTTACACTTTTTGTTGGACATCTATTTAAAAAATATATAGATGTAGAATTAACTTCATCCCAAAACATGTTTGGTAGGACCTTAGCTTTAAGCATGCTTATGGCTATTTTCGCAATAGTGTGATTCTTACGTTCAACAACTCCATTTTGTTGAGCAGTATAGCTTGCAATTAATTGCCTGTGGATCCCATTATTTATACAAAATTCTTGAGACTCATTAGAAGTGAATTATCTCCCTCTATCTGAACATAGGGTTTTGATGGGATAGGGAATTTTCTTTTCTACTCTAGCTTTGAATTTTTGAAACTTGTTAAGATCTTCTAATTTTTGTTTAATGAAGTAGACCCATGCTTTTCTGCTGAAATCATCCACAAAGATTATAAAATATCTATTTTTACTTAGTGGTCCAATGTTTGCATAGGGCCACATATATTAGTATGTAGCAGTTCAAGTGGTATCTTTTCTCTTAAAGATCTTCCTATTGGGAAGAAGCGCAGTATTGTTTACCAATAGCACAACCTTCACAAACTTGATCATCTTGTGAAATATGTGGCAGTCCTCTTACCATTTTCTTTTGGGAGAGAAACTTTAGTCCTCTAAAATTTAAAGGTCTATATCTAATGTGTCACAACCAAGAAATTGGTCTTTATAATTAGAGTTGAGGACTTGAATTTCACCATATGTAGGCTTCCAAGGGAAAATCCTATTCTGCAACATGCCAATCTTTGCCACTATTTGATTATTTTTGTTTTTTTCCATAAATAACACATTTATTATTTTCAAATAATGTAGAATGTCCCTTTTCAACTAATTTCCCTATGCTCAACAAATTACGTGCTAATCCAGGTATGTACAAACATCATGTATATACCTTTCTTGATCTTGTTTGGATTTCACTATGATTGTTGCCTTACCCACACTACAACATTTGTGGTCAAATTTCGATGCCAATTTCTGACACCACTACAATTTGTGTTTGGTTTTTGTGTTTTTTTTTGCAAGTGCCCCCGACAGTGTCGTAATAGCTGTATGCACCCTAAACTGGTCGCCTAGACTTTGGGCCCCCATTCATCAATTTATCAATTTCCTAAATCAATGTTTTGCAATATTTTCAATTCAAATCAATTTCCTTGATCAAATCGTAATTAATTCAATTATTTTAATATTTCTTAATGTTTGATCATTTTATCCTAAGTTTTATTTAATTAAGAGAACATGCTCCCTTTTAATTAAATAAAAAATATATTTTAATTAAATAATAAAATCACTTTATCCTAAGCCACATTTAATTAAAAGAACAAATCTCTTTTAAATAAATAAAAAATCTTTTAATTAAATAATGGAAACCACTTTGCTAAAAATAATAAAATAAAAATAAAAAGAAAAAGACTTTTTGTCTACACATTGAATGCACACTTTCCAAGATGAGTGGAATCTCCTTTTGCCTCTTGATCTCTTCCACACATCTTTTTTCCTCTTAACCATGTCCATTGATTTTTCCTCTTGAGAATCTTGAGCACATGGATCAACCAAGATTTAATCTCCACCATTGCTCATTTCTTTTTGCCTCTTAATCTTGACCATCCATCTTTCTTTATAAGGAGTCCTCTCCTTCTCATTTGATATGATAGAAGAATTTTGTATTGTTATGCTACAGGTTTGGAGAGCGATTTTGGAGAAGAATTTGAGCACTTGAGCTTGAACATTGCAACTTCTCTTTTCTTGTCTTCTTCTCTCATGCTCCATGGAAATCCATTTAGATTAATATTGCACTTGCATATTAGATTAGATTCATATTTCCTTTCATAGAATAATCTTGCATAAGCATTTCCTTTCATAGATTAATTTGCTTTTATGCATTGTTATCATATAGAATAGCTTCCATTTTCATTTGCATGCATACTTGATGATCATGGAGACTAGCATTCTTGCTTTTCCTCTTTGAATCTCTCATTTTATGGTGTATTTACATGGGCACAAACTAGGTCTAATTTGAGGGCCTTCATTACAAACCCTTGCACTCCATGAATAGAGAGTTATGAGTCACCATTTGAGATCTCATTCTTGAGCAATCTTGGATTTAATGACTCATAGAAGTGTGCCAACATTTTAGCACACATTTTTGGTGCCCATCGTGGGGCAAAATATTCTATTTTTGGCCTCATTTTATTTTATTTTATTTTTCTGACAATTTTTGAGTGCTCTCCGTACTTCCATGCGTCTCTTTTACAGATTCTTGCATGAAGTTTGTCACTGTATCACGTGAAGTTTTTCTAGTATTAGCATTTCTACGCATGACAAAGGCATTTTCTTGTGTGGCTTTATGTACTTTCTCACATAGCCCTATGTACTTTCTCATATAGGTTCTATGTATTTTCTTGCGCTGATATTGGTACTTTCTCACATGACACTATGTATTGTCTCGTGCGACAGTCTGACAACAAAGACCTAAATTTATAGATTTGCTAGTTTTTCTTGCTATTTTTTGACACTTAATGGTTGCTATGTTTATTTCCTTGATTCTATTTTTTGAAGCAGCATAGCAGCAAGCTGCATTGCTTTGGATTTGAGGTATTGGGTTGAATCTCTATAACATTTGGATTTTGGGAATAAAATGAATCTCTCATGTGTTTAGCTTGAGTGTTTATTGCTTTCATACGATCACACTTCAATTTTGGGCTCTAAAAAGGACATAGATTCAATTTCTTGCATATATGTTTCACATAGTAAATAGGCCCTATGAACAATATTTGTGGCGTTCTTGAGTGAGTGGGCTTCTTGCAAAGCTCTTCTTGATGATAGAACCCCTTGTAGGTAGGGAGGATATTGTTACTATCTCATGGTCTTACTTGGTTTATGTCCTCAACATTGATCAGTACGTTCACTCTTGGTCCCACTTAGAGAGCTTGGTAGACATTATTGTTGAAAACATGAACCTTGGTGAGGTGGTTTTAATCTTAGTGTGTCAATGAACTTTCTTGCTATGCTTGGGTGAAGTGAAGAGGCTAGAGGATTATGCTCTACTCCCTTTTTGGGTAGTATTAGAAACTCAGATCCTTGAATCCAAGCCAAGTCCCCATGTGGTCCCTTTTGTGAGTCACCTTATTAGAGAGGGTTAACTGTAGTGGAAACTCCCTTTATTGGATAAATCATGTGGACAGAACCTCAAGCAGTAATAGCCATTTTTGCCATGGTAGCAACAACTGCTATATAAATGTCCTTGTGGAAGAAATCTCCATGGGTGTAGTTTCTTGTTGGGCTGTCAGATGTCCTCAGCATCTTTGATTGATTAAATTATCAGAATGTGTCAAAACCTTGATGCACCTGCATTGGAATTCGCCCACTTGAGATTGCAAAAGTTGCAGAGTCAAACCATTACTAAGAACCATAGTGCAACCAAATTTTTTTAATCGCTAGGACTATATGCGTGATTGGAAAAATATTTTGAGAACATACACAAGTAGAATATTTAAGGAGTAGCATACTAGGTCATTATTATTGTTCATGTGCAATGTTTCTTTTCCCTTTGCTCATTGTTTGAAGACATTATTTTCTTGAACTCCTTGATTGCTGTCTTGCGTGCTTGATTGATGATAAAAAATTGTTGATGCATTTAATTGATCTTTTAAAATGAACAAAAACTGAGTTCCTGAGTTTAGAAACTTGCTATCAAGTGACCTGATCTTTTTTTGTCACTTGGCTCTGTGCACATTCTTGCACGAGCCTAACATTTTCTTGTGTGGGATTTCATTTTCTCGCGCGATCCCTTACATTTCTTCATGTGGGACTGCATTCCTTCATGCGAGAATGTCCCCTAGTCTGTCAGAACAATGAGCTGATTTCTGCCATTTTCCATCTTCCTTGGTCAATCCAGATTATGTTGGGTCACTTCCCCACTATTAGAAGCCTGTTTGCACCTTGGGTTCATGTATCTTGACCTTTTGAATTAGTAATCTTTGATTTCACAAGGGACCTTGCTTGGAGTTGGTAAGCTAGAAATCATCCTTGTTAGGAAAGTAAACCTTTGGATTCTTTGATAACACGCTTGGAGAGTTTTAGTAATCTCTTGTCCATTCACTTCCATCCAAATTCAAATTCAGTAAAATATAGCTTGGGTAAATTATCCTCCTGATCCATATGTGTTAGGGTACTCACCCATTCATTTTGCACCTCTGTGGTAGTGTTGGTTTATGCCTTTTGCAAAAATTCAATCTTATCACCTCTCTTTTGGACAATTGAGTGCTTTTACTATCCTAGTTTGGTACCAATGTTTCTTAGGGTCATCTTATCACCTAGTACTTTTTCTTTCATGTTGGTTATGAAAAGGTATCAAGTAAATCAAGGAAAATGACCTCAAGTAGTCTTTGAGCAATTACCCTTAGTTCAAACTCACCAAAAATGTAAGGGAAAAGAGCTCGTCTTTGATCAATCCCCTAGGAACAACTCACAAATTTGGTTTGATCCCAAGAGTAATCTTAGTGAGTTGAGTACACCCTTGGCACCTCCTGATTTAGATATGGATATGAGTTACACAATGACTCGAAGGGAGAGGGACGAAATGGATAAAAGTCTTGACAACATATTTGAAAGACATAAAGATACTATTTTGTTTGGTAGTTCCTCTAATGAAAATCGACTAGTCTCACCCATTATCTCAACTAGATATTTGGATGCACACCAAAGGGCTGAAAGGGAAATGAAGAAGTCTTATCAAGAAGAGAAATCACAACATGATAGTCAAGATGATGAACCTTATGATACTCATGTGAATGCTACATATACCAATGACTTGTTTAAACATTCACAACCAAGTTCACCACTCCAAACAACTTCAAGATACACAAGTGAAAGACTTAAGATGATTGAGTGTGAAAATAAAGCCTTCCTAGATGAACAAGTTGCAAAGGAAGAGAAATTTAGACTCCTAGAGTTGGAAAGACAAGCCTTATTAGAAATAGAAAGGAGAGCCGCACAAGAAGAGAAAGATAGACTCTTGGCTCAACAACTTAATGACTAATACAACAACATGTGTGTTGGTGGTGGAAAAAACTCTCCTCCATCCACTCCTCCTAAGAATCCATGAAGTAGAAGGTATTCAAGATCACCTTCATGATCTCCTAGCCCTAGAGGAAGAAGGGATTCACAACAAGAGCATTATAGGAGACAAACTCCTCCTAGGAACTCAAGACAACCTTCACAATGTGCTCACCATGGTTCACAATATGGGGGAAGTAGCTCGAGTTTTGACCTCAACTCCCAAGATTTTATGAAGATACAACAAGAACTACTCTTCCATCAGTATGTGGAGAGATACTTGGAGAAAAAAAAGATAAGTTCCTAGAGAGTTTGATCAACAAGGGTGCTAGGGTTCCCTACAATTTTGATGTGGAAAAAAAGATTAAGAAACAAGGCCCATCTCAAGAAGAAGAGATAAAGAAACTGAAGAGTATGATGGAAAAGATGTTGGCACCCAAGAGTTCATTGTCACTTGTCTCAATTTGTCCCAATCCTTTTGACAAGAGTGTGAGTATGAAAGACTTTCCTAGAAAGGTTGAGATCCTCAATATGACAAGTGTGATGGTAATGGAGATCCACATGATCATGTGCATCAATTCTATATTATGAGTTTTGAGTTCCATCAAGATGACTCGTACCTTATGAGATTGTTCCCAAGGAGTCTTAAGGGTCAAGTGATGGAATGGTTCACCAACATAACTCCCCCCATCAAAACTTTCAAAGAGCTCGTCCATAGATTTGTCCAACACTTTGCATACAACCTTTGAAGATTTGTCACCATGTTGGACTTATGCAACTTAAAGAAAAATCAAGGGGAATCCTTTGTCACTTTCTTGCAAAGGTGGAGAGGACAATGTTCTTGCTACTCTACGACCATTCCTAAAGATGAGAAGATTGACATCCTTGTTAGAAACTTGGTTCCTGAAATGTGGTATGAAGTTAGGAAAATAGTCTTTGATTCCTTTGACACCATGGTTGAAACCACATGTAGAATTGAAGATGTTTTGAGAGAACAAGGAATTCTAACCAAACATGGAAACAACAACAACAATGGTCAAAATAACAACAACTCTAACAAGGATAAAGGGAAAAAATCACACTGGAATAGAAAAAAACAAGTGGTCAATGATGGAGTTGTGGACTCCTCTCAACCCAAAGATTAAGCTATTCTCCACTTGTCTAGTGCTGTTCAAGCCATGAAACTCAATGCATCTAATCAACAAGAAAGCAAGCCAAGACACCAAGAAAAGCCTAAGAAAGATAGGCATCAATTTTCAAAACTTGGTGATTCATATGAGGATGTGTTGAAAACACTCATTTCCAACAACCTTCTACATCCTCAAGATCCCACAAAGCATTATATACTTGATGTTAAGACACATTGGTGGGATGAGAAATCCTTTTGTAAGTTTCATAATGGCATTGGACACAATATTGAAAACTGCTGGAAACTTAATCATATCATCCAAGATCTCATTGAGAAAGGAAAACTTAAGGTAGATGGATTGAACACCAATTCTAATCACAAGGCATTCAAAGAACCTTTTCCCAAGTATGAGAAGGGGGAAACCTCTAAACCTAAGAATGGAAAGGCTAAGATCAATTACACTTATACAACTATGGAGAATGTTTTCAACATGCTTGAAGTTGTAGAGGAAAATGTCAACATGATGAGAAATAAGGATCCCTATGGTTATGATCTAGACATGGACTCTCCTCCTTTCTTTGATGAAGAACTTGTTCTGGTGCTAAGGGGTCCTAACTCTAGAATTTCATCCCAAGCTCTTAATGTTGTCACATGAAGTCAAGGTCCTATTGTCATTAGAGGACCCAATTCAAGTCAACCTAGTAAACCAAAGCAAGTGGCATCCAAGAATGTCACCTCAAAACCAGAAGTCAATCCTAAGTGAGCTATAATCTTGTAGATCAGTTGCAAAGAGCCCCAACTCAGATTTTGATCTTTGAGCTCTTAGAGTTATCCCTGAGACACAAGCTAGTCCTTGAGGATGCTCTGCACACAGCGAATGTCCCTAACAACTTAGATGTTGACCAATTCTAGAGCATGGTTAACCATATTGCTAGCCCTCATTACCTTACCTTTTCAGAGGATGATGATAAGGCTTTGAGCCACCCACACAATCTTGCCCTTCATATTGAAGTCATGATCCACAAAACCTATGATAGGTGCGTGTTGATAGATGAGGGTGTTGGGATTAATATTTGTTCTTTAAGTCTTTCAAAGACATTGGGTTATTATGAACAAGTCATAGATACCAGAAAGAAGATCACTATCAAAGCATATGATGAAGTGGAAATAAGTTCCAAAGGGTTGGCCATGCTTCCTATTAGGATTGGCCCTATTGAGAAGGATATTTTATTTCAAATTGTTGATGCTAGTCCCCTTGCGTACAATATCTTACTTGGTAGACCATGGATCCATGATATGCAAGGAGTGCCTTCTACCTATCATCAGTGTGTTAAATTCCCCTACAATGGAGTAGAAATTTGTATACCTAGGGATAAAACATTATCTGTTAACTCAATTTCAGTGAGACTCATGTTCCCCTCAATAGAGAAGCAAAAGAATTCAATGTGATCTTAACAGAATGCAAAGACAAGTTCAAGTTAGTAGAGCTTGGTGTAGGGGGGTATCAACTTAACTCTTTTATAAAGCTACCAATTTAACCTAGGTCTTATGGTAGACCTTCATAGGAAATGAGACCTTTCTCATCAGCTATGACTTTATTTGGCATGTTTGTAGAGTCCTTAGTGCCTATTCAAGATGAGAAAGAAGAGGTGGCTGTTAAAGACTGGATCTATAGAGAAGAAAAATACATGCACAATGAGAACTTCTCTCCCTCTCCTAAGGCTTATGGAAGAGGGTATACTTTTTTCAAGTAAATGGGCTATCCTGTACATGGCCCTCTTAGTCATAGATTGGATGCTAGAGCTGAACCTCTTGATCATGCTCTTTTTGGACGCAAGTCTAAGAAGACGATTGGCTTAGGATTTGCAAATCATAACAAGAACACAGCTCCTATCCTTAATGAGTTGGATAGTGAAGATGAACTAGAATACATACCTAATTTGACAAATCAGAAAGATATGTGTGAGGATTGGGTCCCTTCCACTAATCTCCATTGGGGAGATTCAGATAGTCTAGTTGCTCATGTGACAGTTGCGACCTTCGAACATGATGAATCAGATGTAGAAGATCCTATCAAAGAACATCAATGAAAGAGTATTGTCCATTTGATGGAGAGAGGTGTTACCCTTGATGACATTAGAGCTTCCACATCAAGATGTCCCAGACCTTCATGGTGTAAACATCCTAGTCGAGATTCAGAAATAGATTCACATGAGTATGAATGGGTCTCTCTCTCTGATTCTTCCATAGTTGATATGGATGTTGACGTCATTCACACTTATAGTTCTCAACCCAAGGTAGCCGATGAGTCAAATGTAGGATTAGAGGATTTGAACCCACATGTTGCCTTAGTGGATGATTCTTCACTTGTTAGGATGAATCCTGATTTGGGTAGCTTAGAAGGATACTTGATAGATTTTGACTCTTCGGTCACTAGAGATGATATCATTCACATGCACAACCTTGAACCAATCATTGACTTACCTCTTGCTCATCCTAACCTCATTGATTGGTCCCAACACTATCAAGAACTTGAGCTCTTAACATTCCAAAATGACTATGAGATAACCTGTTACTTGAATGCCATTGAACCCGTAGTCTCTTCCACCAGTGAAATGACTACCAACATGATAGAGCCAGACATCAAGTACATTAGTCAAAATATAAAAAGAAAAGAAAAAAAGAATAAGAGTTCTGATGGTGAAAACCACTATGTGGCAGTGTCAGAACCAAAAAAAGTAGAAATAAATGACGTATCCAAGGGTTAAAACCTCTCTAAGGTGCATAAGGATGAGGTACTTGATCATCTCCCTAGCTACTTTCAAGATAGATCTTCAGTGCTTATTGAGCCAAAACAAGTAGTTAATTTGGGTATAGATGAGGCTCCACAGATAGCTCACTTGGCTCAGTCCTTGTCACCACAAGAAAAAGAAGCTTATACTAAGTTCTTACAGAAAAAGAAGATCAACTTTTCTTAGACTTATTCAGATATGCCAAGGTTGGACACTAATCTTATCTTGCATCACTTGTCCATAGCCCCGGGTGTAAAACCAGTCAAACAAAAATTGAGAAAGATGCATCCTCACATAGCTCTTCTAGTTAAAGAAGAATTAGAGAAACTCCTTGGTGCAGGATTCATAAGAGCTATTGACTATGCTGAATGGATATCAAAAATTGTACCAATTTCCAAACATGACAAATCCATTCAAATTTGCATAGATTTTAGATATGTCAATAGAGCATGCCCAAAGGATGATTTTCCACTCCCTAATATAGACATGATAGTGGACATGACCGTGGATTATGAGATTTATTCTTTGATGGATGGTTTTTATGGATACAATCAGATTAAGATAGCTCCTGAAGATCAAGAAAAGACTGCATTCACTTGTGCATGGGGTACCTACTATTGGAATGTTATGCCTTTTGGATTAAAGAATGAAGGAGCCACCTATCAACGAGCTATGAAAACCATTTTTTATGACATGAGGCATAAAAACATGGAAGATTATGTGGATGACACTTTGGCCAAGTCTAAGAAAAGAGACACACACTTAGATGATTTAGAAGTCATTCTAGATCACATGGAACAATTTCAGCTAAGGTTAAATCCTAAGAAGTGTGCATTTGGTGTCACCTCTAGAAAACTACTAGGATTCATCATTTCAACAAAAGGAATAGAGGTAGACCCTGAAAAAGTTCAAGAAATCATAGATATGCCACCTCCTAGAAACATTAGTCAAATGAGGAGTCTTCAAGGACATCTTCAATGCATAAGGAGGTTCATTTCATAGTTGGTAGACAGAGCTCAACCTCTCAACAAGAACTTACACAAGGGAGTCAAATGTGTTTGGAATGAGGATTGTCAAAAGAGCATAGATCAAATCAAGAAATACTTGGCAAATCCTCCTATTTTAATGCCTCCTATCCCAAGGAAACCACTTATTCTATACATTTCAATGACATAAGCTTCCTTGGGGGCATTATTAGATCAACTTGAAAAACATTGGAAAGAAAGAGCAATATACTACATTAGTCGTACTCTTGTTTCATATGAGGTTAACTACACCAGTATTGAGAAGGCTCGCCTTACAGTGGTGTCTGCTTCCCAAAATTTGCGACATTACATGTTGCAACATTACATGCTTGTGTATACTATACACCTCATAGAAAAAATTGATCCACTCAAGTACTTACTTGGTAAGGCTGCCCTCATAGGTAGACTTGCTAAATGGATGATGATCCTTTCTGAGTTTGACATAGACTAAATTGAACGTAAAGCAATAAAAGGACAAGCCATAGCAGATTAATTGGCTGATTTCCCAATTCAAGATAATGCACCTATTCAAGTTGACTTCCCAGATGAGCATCTCATTTATATGCCTGAAAGAACATGGAAGATGTTCTTTGATGGATCTTTTATGTAAAATAGTTCAAGAGTTGGTATGTTGTTTGTCTCTCCTCATGGGTACACGATTCCTAAGTCTTACAAGTTATTGTTCCCATGTACAAACAACATTTTTGAGTATGAAGCTTTAAAAAATTGACTTAAGATGGCCATAGAATGGAGAATCATAGAGTTACACATCTATGGGGCTTCATAGCTGATAATAAACCAAGTCAATGAACAATATCAAACAAAAGATGAGAAACTGGTACCTTATAAGAAAATGGTTGATTCCTTGAAATGATACTTCACATTTGTCATGTTTTATCAAATCCCTAGAGCATAAAATAAAGGAGCTGATGCTATGGCTACACTTACTTCACTCATTTAGTTAGAGAAACATGAATCCAAATTTGAATTCCTGGTGGAAGCGCTACATCACCCTATCTATGACTCCCAAGAAAGCCATGTTATTTGTACCCTTGTTGGTCATGAGTCATCCCGTTATGGTGCCATTTAATCATACCTTCATGATGACATTATCCCTGAAACCTTTAACTAATCTAAACGTAGAAACCTTACCTAAAATGCCTCTCACCATACCCTTATCTCTGGTGATTTGTAAAGGAGGGGTCTAGATGGAACACTTCTTAGATGCTTAGAAAAGGAAGAATCCGACCAAGTAATAGTTGACATTCATGAGGGCATTTGTGGGGGACATTCCAATGGTCTTTCCATGGCCTGAAGGTTTCTTAGGGTGGGGTAATATTGGCCTATGATGCAGATTGATGTAGTAGCTTTTGCAAAGTCATGTGAAACGTGTCAAAAACATGGTAACCTGATACATGCTCTAGGTAGGGAGCTCATTCCTTCTATATCTCATTGGCCATTTTAGCACTGGGCCTTTGATCTTGTTGGGAAGATTCATCCCAACTCATCAGGTGGACACAAGTTTATTATCACTGCTACTGATTACTTCACTAAATGGGTAAAAGTTGTCCCACTTTCTGTTGCCTCAGGCAAGACAGTCTCTCTATTCATTCTGAACCATATCATCTATCAATATGGAGTGCCTTATGAGATTATCACTGACAATGGAGGTCAGTTAAAAAATAAGGACCTTAAATAATTTTGCAAGAAATTCAAGATTGGCATTTATAGATAAATATAGCTTTATGGGCTTATAGAATGAGTATTCATACTCCTACTGGGGCTACTCCTTTTCCCCTTACATATGGTGCTGAAGTAGTGTTACCTTTAGAGGTTGAGATTCCTTCACTTAGAGTTTCCCTCAAAGGTCTAGTTATAGATGAAGACTACTGCGCCACGACACTTCAAGAGTTAGAACTTCTAGATGAGAAACATCAAACATCATTTGACCATATGAGGGTTTATCAAAAGTGCATGTCCAAAGCCTTCAACAAAAAGGTTTTCCCTAGAGAATTCCAAGTGGGAGATCTTGTCCTGCGTGAAAATCCTAAGAATCAACAACATAGAGATTGAAAGCGAAAATTTGAACCTAATTGGCTTGGACCTTATGTCATTACAATAGCTTTTGGGACATGTGCTTATTTATTATCTACTATAGAGGGAGAGAAGCTCCCTGATCCTATCAATGTATTGCACCTAAAGAAGTTCTATCCATGATGCCCATTCTGTCTGGGGGCATCTTTTGTACATACTTATTTATCCTGCAAAAATCCAAAAAAATGATATATTGTCAAAAATTCTAAAAATCAGAAAATCTCTTGGAAAAATGATCATCTTAGTGAAAACCTATCAATAGGCATTTTGATGTAACTCCAAAAAAATTATATATTCCAAAAATACCAAAAAAATCAAAAAATTCAAAAATTCAAAAAAAATAAAAATAGAAAAAGTGCCTTGGTGAAAACCTGGAAATAGGCACCTTGGTAGCAAAAATATAAATTTTTTTATAAAAAGTCTTGAAAAAAAAAAGAGAATTTTTTTTTGAATAAAATCCAAGTGGTGAAAACATGGAAATGAGTGCTACGTGAGGCCTTTGCACCCCTGTTTCTTAGCACGCATCCTCGACACTTAGCTTTTCTCCATCATGCCTTGTCCTTGTTGCCTTCATTTGGAATTAGTGTTTGTCTTTATCTAGGGGGCATAACTATGTTAGCTTTGGTTTCTTGGATGCGTTATTCTTTAGGACACCTCACAAATGGTGTTATTCAACACCACCCCAACTGTGTTTTTCAACACAACCCCTGGCATCAAGTGTTTTTCAAAACTTATCAGTTTGGTCTTACCCAGTTTTGTCATGTGATCTTACCTGCTGGCAAGCATTTGATCCTTATCCTCAGAACTCAGTATCAGTTAACACACTTAAATTTTTAAACACAACACTTAATGCTTGAGCTATGTCATGATCTTATCTTTTTGTGTTTACTGTTATTGATTTTTGTTGAGTGTCCTTGTCTAATAAGTTTCTCCAGGATGCATAGATAGAGGACTTGGTGCATGGGGCATGTTTTTATTTTATTTCTTCTTGTGGGTGTGGTTTTGAAACTCTGGAGTGTCTCTTGTTGTTCCCTTGAAACACTTAGGAGATTTGAGGCATCATCCTTGACTATTTTTGCACAATCATTCTTATGGTCATCCTGACATTTATGCTTTGATGTGAGCATGGTTTTCTACATTAAATTGGGTGAGCTAACATGGAAGTCATCTTGACCTTTATGTCTTTGATGCTTATGTTAGAATCTTTCTACATTCCAATCTGATATAAATCACATTCATATCTTCATAGTTGCGCTTGAGGCTAGTGATGATTGTGTGATTTTCCGATGTCTGTAAATAATGGCCCAATGATGAAAATAAGTTCTTAACATTCTCTAATGAATGATGAACACAAAATCCTATGTTACAATTGCTTTATTGCAAGTACACCTTTGCATTCTCATGTAGCTTGCATTGTTAGACTTCATGTTAATTTGCAGTTTTAGGCTACATTAGGAGTTTGAGAGGGTTTTCCTTCAACTTTCTTTTGGACTTTTAATCAACTGTGGTCACATTTTGATCTTCATTTCCTTATCTTCTTTCATGATCTCAATCACAATTTTCTATCTTAAACAGTTGATTGATTTTGAGGCATTCTCTTTCTTGAGGCAAATTCTCTTTGTTCTCTCCATTTCTTTCCTCCTCTTCCAAACCTCTATCTTCCATTCACTTTCACCCCACTTCTTTTCTTCTAATTCAACCTTGGGGCATAATATTTCTTGCTTGATGATCTACCTTAGTTCTGTGATCCTTATATCTTTCATTTTACATCAAGAACCTTATCTTTAGTTCAATTTGATCAAATTTATCAATTTTCTATTTCTCCTCTATCTCATTTCAATTTCGATCATGAGGGGTTTGTACCTATCAAACTTCAATCCTTGATTCAACTTTATCAATCCTATCAATTGCTTCACTTGGGGAAACCTTGCTTGGGACTTGACAATTACCTATTTACAGGGGTGTTGGCCTTATCTTTTTCAATCAGCTTATCTTTGTCCTGATGTGTTCCCGTCCGTCGATCACATGTCTGGGTTGTTTTGTGATCCCAAATCAATCTCACATTTTAACTTCATTCTTTGACTACATGTGTTCCTATAAAGATCACACATTAGTCAAAGAGGGGAAAATGTATGTACCCTAAAATGGTTGCCTAGACTTTGGGCACCCATTCATCAATTTATCAATTTCCTAAATCAATGTTTTGCAATATTTTCAATTCAAATCAATTTCATTGATCAAATTGTAATTAATTCAATTATTTTAATATTTCCTAAGGTTTGATCATTTTATCCTAAGTTTTATTTAATTAAGAGAACATGCTCCCTTTTAATTAAATAAAAAATCTTTTAATTAAATAATAAAATCACTTTATGCTAAGCCACATTTAATTACAAGAACAAATCTCTTCTAAAAAAATAAAAAATCTTCTAATTAAATAATGGAAACCACTTTGCTAAAAATAATAAATAAATAATAAAATAAAAATAAAAAGAAAAAGACTTTTTGTCTACACATTGAATGCACACTTTCCAAGATGAGTGGAATCTCCTTTTGCCTCTTGATCTCTTCCACACATCTTTTTGCCTTTTAACCATGTCCATTGATTTTTCCTCTTGAGAATCTTGAGCACATGGATCAACCAAGATTTAATCTGCACCATTGCTCATTTCTTTTTGCCTCTTAATCTTGACCATCCATCTTTCTTTATAAGGAGTCCTCTCCTTCTCATTTGATATGATAGAATAATTTTGTATTGATATGATGGAGGTTTGGAGAGCGATTTTGGAGAAGAATTTGAGCACTTGAGCTTGAACATTGCAACTTCTCTTTTCTTGTCTTCTTCTCTCATGCTCCATGGAAATCCATTTAGATTAATATTGCACTTGCATATTAGATTAGATTCATATTTCCTTTCATAGAATAATCTTGCATAAGCATTTCCTTTCATAGATTAGTTTTCTTTTATGCATTGTTATCATATAGAATAGCTTCCATTTTCATTTGCATGCATACTTGATGATCATGGTGACTAGCATTCTTGCTTTTCCTCTTTGAATCTCTCATTTTATGGTGTATTTGCATGGGCACAAACTAGGTCTAATCTGAGGGCATCCATTACAAACCCTTGCACTCCATGAATAAAGAGCTATGAGTCACCATTTGAAATCTCATTCTTGAGAAATATTGGATTTAATGACTCATAAAAGTGTGTCAACATTTTAGCACACAATAGCAATGATGTCATCATAATTGCGACACCCATTTGGTTATAAACAATAAAAAGAAAAAGAAAGTGTCATTTGTAATTTGTGAATTCGAAGAGCTGCAATGAAGATGACACTGCACTTTTGTGTGGCGCGAAGAGGGTATTCAAGTTTGGCGTGCGTGAAGAGGCCGACACCGTGTGGGAAGAGGGCACTGGCACTTGAGGTAGGCATTCGAGGATTTTCTTCTCATTAACTCAATTTCAGTGGCATTGTTTACATCTTAGAATTGTTAATAGTGGTATTGTTTACATCTTAGCATTTGGAATGCTCGATGACCCGCGAGCTTTGAGAGCTAGGGCATTGTTGCTATTACCTTCAAGGCATTGTGTGAAGTGTTTGATCTCTCTTTATTTGTTTTTCTATTGCTTTTCACTATGTGGTACTCCTTGTTTATGATCATTTCATGAGGAAATGTCTTAATGGCTCGCGGGCTGCAAGCTACGACATCATACATTGTTTATGAGCTCACTATTGAATACTGGCATTGTTTACATCTTTTCATTTGGAATGCTTGATGACCCGTGAGGTTTGAGAGCTAGGGCTGAGAGCTAGAGCATCATTTCTATTACCTTCAAGGCATTGTGTGAAGTGATTGATCTCTCTTTATTTGTTTTTCTATTGATATTCACTAAGTGGTACTCCCCGTTTATGATCATTTCACAAGAAATGTTTTGATGTCTTGCGGGCTGCAAGCTAGGGCATCATACATTGTTCATGAGCTCACTATTTATTACTGGCATTGTTTACATCTTTTCATTTGGAATACTTGATGACCTGCGAGCTTTGAGAGCTAGGGCATCGTTTCTATTACCTTCAAGGCATTGTGTGAAGTTTTTGATCTCTCTTTATTTGTTTTTCTGTTGATATTCACTATGTGGTACTCCCCGTTTATGATAATTTCATGAGGAAATGTCTTGATGGCTTGCGGGCTGCAAGCTAGGGCATCATACATTATTCATGAGCTCACTGTTTAATACTGGCATTGAAGGACATCATGTGACAGGATTATTACATAATTATATGGATTAAAATAATTTTAATATCATTATAATATTTCATTTCTATGTGTTCTCTATACTACTTTTCCAAAACCATTTTAATAAAATTATAATCTATTTACATTTACATTAACATTTAAAGTAGATTTAAATTTTAGATTCCTATTTTCTCTTGAACCTTCAAATTTTATGGGCTCAAGTTAAATAGTAATAATAGAGGTAGAGATAATTTTGAGCTTCTTCTTTGGTTTATGAAATGCATTGAGCTCTAATTTTGAACATATATATATATATATATATATACATATATATATATATATATATATGTATATATATATATACATATATATATATATATATATACATATACATATATATATATATATGTATATATATATATACATATATATATATATACATATATATATATATATATACATATATATATATATATATATATATATATATATATATATATATATATATATATGTACATATACATATATATGTATATATATATATATATGTATATATATATATATGTATATATATATATATATATGTATATATATATATATATATATATATATATGTATATATATATATATATGTATATATATATATGTATAAAGGTTATCTGTAATATGTTCCCTAAATTTAGAAAATAGCATATTTTTGATGAATATGTTCACACTTTACAGATTTGTGTTTTTACTTTTAATGTTCATAAAATTTGATTAATTTTTTGCCTTATCCCAAGTTTTTTAATTTTTTTAATAAGCTGAACAATTGTCAAGTCTCAGTTTTTCAACTATTCTTAGGAAATTTTCTCTCCTAGATACACTTGACAAATGATTCGAGTCATTTAGAAGTGAAAAAAAAATAGTAAAATTCTAAATATCCAAGTCATTGGAAGTAATGTCAACCCATCAATTCGAGCAATTTTGCATTCTCAAAGGTGGGACTTCATTATAATAACATCTTTATCAATACCAAACTACATTAAACTTGACCAGGGAATCATCCACATGCCTGAAGACTTTAGTTTCTATAGTTAGATTCTCAACCAAAATGTTGAGCTCTTCACAATTTAGATTTAGTATACTTTTGGTTGTATTTCTAAACCTACTTTATTGGTGTTCTAAAAAAACTACCCAAGCATACATAGTTTCATTCATCAAGGGGTTGGTGCCCTTCTATTCAGCATACTTTTGATTGTAATTTTAAACCTACTTTATCAGTGTTTCTAAGACAACTGCCCAAGCATAGTTTCATTCATCCAAGGGCTGGTGCCCTTATTCCTCAATTCATCATTATAGGAAAAGAAATTAGAAGCACACCACATAGAGTGTGTCACATAAACAATTTATTAGGTCTCAAGTCTACTTAGATAATAACTTCTCAAATGTGTCTCCCATTTGTTACATATACTATTAATGTTGTTTTTGAACGAGAAAAAAATATCAAGAGACTAATGCATTAAAGAATGTTTATAAGATGTGCAAGGAATCCCCAAGCCAACAAATCAATCAAACTAAAATCCAACACCCTCTATTAATAGGACGAGCTGCAAAATATTCTAGAACTCCCTATGTTCCATTTGCCTAATGCTGCCCTAGTTTACGTAAGTGCCCTTCTCAAGAGGGCAAGATTATTTAAGGAAAAGTTACAATACTTCATTGAGTGGGGTTACCAGAGAAAGACATAATACCTTATCAGGATTAATGAGTAAATAGTCATAGGACTTTGATTTTTTAAATCTCTAGTATCAAAAATAATATGATGAAATTACTATGACAACAAAACTATCTACAATGACAATATAAAGTTTTATTTATCATTGTGAGTACTACATTAGAAATGTCAGACAAAGGGATATTCTACATGGCCTAGTAAATTAAAATAAATTTGGATGCTTAAGATTCAATTTGACCATGCTATCCATTTGATAATGATTTGGATAAGTTTACTTTTAACTTTATATAGGATTTCAATGGTGATCTCTGATAGCACTAAAGTCAAATAACTTGGGCCAATCATAAAGTTTGCAAGTAATTTACTTTGTCTAAGGTAATTTAATTTACTATCATATTTGCAAGTAGACTACACTACTATAATATTTGTAAGTAATTTTGTTTATACTCAGTCATAAATCGAATCATACAACCCTTATCTTTTTGAAAACCAAAAATTGATTTAGCCATGCCATTATTAAACTTGGAAGGCTTTGTCTACTCTGGCAAGTAGGCATAAAATAACATGTGTTGAGACAGAGACTTGAAAGTCTCAAAGGCACTCAATCGCACAAAAAAGGTAAAAAAATGAAGGAAATAGAACACAATGCCCCTCTGCCTCATTCCAACATCATAGTTTCTCATTTAAGTGATGTTTACAGAGTGCATCAAAATGTGATGGTTTTTTCAGATTCACCCAAGTGGTTTTGAGTCAGTTTTTCAGATTCCTTCAGAAGAATAATCATCACATACTTTAACATTTGATACACAAGATTTCTATTTTTACCTCGTGAACAAGTTCAATGCAAAATTCAAACATAACAATCCACTGGCACATGATGTAGAAGCTCCATAGGGTCCTTGAACTTCTCTAATGAAGCCCTAGAACAACTTTTACCAAAACCCTACAATTAATTTCTAGTTAAGATCGTTAATACAAAAGTTGTGAAGGTTTGGGCTAATGGGTAGTGCTAAATAGATAGGCTGATGTTACTAGAGTGTAGGAAATGACTTGTTACAATCAACAATGAAAATTTGTGAGATTTACATGCACTGCGATATAAAACATTCAATGGAATAGAACTGAATACCTACATAACTATTGGTGACATCTATTGTTCCATGGAATGTTGTTCCAAGAAGCACACCAATAACTCTTTTGTGAGTGTCCCTCACCACTCTATTGTGATTATCCATGATGCTCAATAATACTAGAGGATGCACTACCACTTTCTCAATTGGCCTTGCTGAGATCTGCTATGTCTTTATCTTGTCCATCTTCCTCTGTTTCTACCAAGCTGCTCTTCTTCTTCTTCCCTTGTTTCTTTAAAGGACACCCCTCTTTACTCTGTGTATATGTTTCCAGTGGGATATATGTGAGCCTCTTCAATCTCCTTATATTCTAAACTTTGAGATTGTTCAACCAAATTTATATATTACTCTTTACTTCCCCACTATTTCTTTCCAAAAAATGTTGTCTTCCTTGACATGAAAGGATGAGGAGCATACCTAACTACTTACCAACGACTTCATCCCTATTTCTCAAAGCGTTTCCTTTCAAGAGGAACACCTAAAAAATGTACATCCCTTCATATCATGTGCTTTTTTATTTAGGGTCATTTTGAATAGATGGTATATTTTTATATTAAGTTTGTATTAAAAGAAGGTGCAATAGTTATGTCGATAGTATTATATACTAGTACTTGTATCGAAAAGAGGTGCAAGGGTTACACTGATAGACAATATTTGTAAGTAAATATGTTAGAGTACAATAAAATTTGTGTTATTATTGACATAAGCACATCTTATAGATGGAGATTTAATTCAAGATTCTCAATGTTTTCACTTAAAAATAAATATCAAATGACATTAGGAGAAGACAAATAGAAGATAATTTGTTTAAGTATCAGTTTCTGGATTCAATTGTGTAGCATTTTTTTTTACCATCAACATTTCAGATCATACTACATGATCCATCATCAAGATGCTAGAGAAAAGAACATAAAATGATATGTTGCAGATCTGGCAGACAATAAAAAGAGGAGGGAGAGAGGAAGAGGGGAGAGAGAAGACAGGTGCATGAAGATCCACAATGACAAGACCTACAACCAATGACAATTAAAGAAGGGGGGGAAACATCACTCCCAATAAAATAAAAAGAAAAAGAAATAAAATTGATATAGTGCAAATAGAAATTGAAATAAAAAGAATCAAACAGTTCACACAATATATGTTGTTTTATAAGATTTTATTAAGACTAAATATATTGTTTTATGAGCTCACTGTTTGAGCACCTCATGTCCCTATTTGATTGGTCGGTGCTCTATTTGTTATATTGAAGCTATTAGATCAAATAGGGACATCAGTAATAAAATAACACTTACTATTTTGAATTTGAGCTCATAAAGATTAAGATATCCTACTGTTTTGAATTTCTATGTGCTTTGAGCCAATGAAATTTTTGTAATTTTGTAATTTTGAAAAATAAAGTGTCATTTGTAATTTTTGTGAATTCGAAGAGCTACCGTGAAGATGACACTGCACTTTTGCATGGCTCAAAGAGGGCATTGTTTATGAGCTCACTGTTTGAGCACCTCAATTTCATTTTGATGGCATTTATTGATTTAATGGCACAATATGAATGTTAATAGTGGCATTGTTTTCATCTTAGCATTTGGAATGCTCGATGACCCATGAGCTTTGAGAGATAGGGCATCGTTGCTATTACCTTTAAGGCATTGTGTGAAGTGTTTGATCTCTCTTTATTTTTTTTGCTCTTGATATTCACTATGTGGTACTCCTTGTTTATGATCATTTCATGAGGGAATGTCTTGATTGCTCGTGGGCTGTAAGCTAGGGAATCATACATTGTTCATGAGATCACTATTTAATACTGGCATTGTTTACATCTTTTCATTTGGATTGCTTGATGACCTATGAGCTTTGAGAGCTAGGGCACCATTTCTATTACCTTCAAGGCATTGTGTGAAGTGTTTGATCTCTCTTTATTTTTTTTTCTATTGATATTCACTATGTGGTACTCCTCGTTTATGATCATTTCTGTTGGAAATATTTAGGAATTAACCAAGTTACTGAGAGGGGAGGGGTGAATCAGTAACTCCAAATTTTCTTCAAAATACAGATGTATTAACATATAATTCACTTTAACCTTTTGCATATAGAATACATGAAACTTAAAAGCATTCACAACAATGACACATAGATTTGGTTACACAAAAACCTTCCAAAAAGAAAGTAAAACTGGGGTGGGGATGAAACCCACAAAGCTTTAGTACTGCAGAATAAAGTTGGCCGGTTAAGGCTTACAATTGATCACTTCAGATGATCTGCCCTGCTAGGAGCAATAAGGACTGCTAAATCCACCCTGTTAAAGGATTTACAAACATACAATGAAGTATGCACTCGGTAAAGAGATTTTACAAAAGACTGTTAAGTCTACCCGGTTAAAGGATTTTAGTACTGATTCACCTGTTAGGATGAAACAGTAGATCTCTTGCTTTGCAACTGGATTACTGATTGAGATTCGCTGATGTACTGATCACCTTCTGTGATGAATTTGTCTTTGCTGTTCCTTACACTACTGAAGCCCTTTGTAATTCGCTTATCTCTGCCTTTCTTTCTTTCTCACATTCATACTCATTACATTCATCTTGAAATTTTTACAACATTGTTTATATACAAGTCTAAACAATTAATTACAATTACAATTACAAAGTCGGATTGACAAATAAACATAAGTGCTACTAAGTCGGCCCAAGTATGGTTACACGGTTCCTGCAAACTAACTCGGTGACTTTCTGATACTCGGCGTCCACTGCATTACTCGGCATCATCATGCACTCGGTAGAAGTGAAGGCACAGTTCATACTGACCACTTGGTAGGTTTTGAACTCAGTAAATACTGGTGACTCGGTAGACATAATGTTACTCGGTTTACACTGTCCTGCTCGGTTTGCACTATCTTGCTCGGTTTGCACTGTCTTTCTCGGTTTGCACTGTTCTGCTCGGTTTTCACTGTCTTGCTTAGTTTGCACTGTTCTGCTCAGTTTGCAATGTTCTGCTCGGTTTGCACTATTTTTCTCGGTTTGCACTGAGAATACAAATAAGTGTTGTCACTAGTGGCAATTCTACTTAATGCCAACAATCTCCCCCTTTGGCATTAGTGACAAAAACACTTATTGCCCAAAACTTATATACATGAATCATGTTGAGTTTTATTTTGATTTTTCAAAATTTGTCTTTGTTATAGGGCTTTATACATTATCTCCCCCTTTCAATGTGCTAACTTTTTTTTTTTTTTATACAAATCTTCTTCTATACATACATCTCCCTCTATACATATCTCCCCCTTTTTGATGATAATGCCAAAGGTGAATATACAAGTGATTTAAAGAGAGAATCCAAAATTTGATAGAAAATCAGAATGTACCTTCATTATTAGTGCCAGGGTTCTGTCCCAATTTTCTTGCAGAATCTTGCATGTTTGGATTGCAATTTGGACTTCTGCAGAGAGTTCAATCATGTGATCTTCTATAGAGAACTGATTGTCATGAATCAATGTTTTGGAATGTTCAATGTGCTTGTACATTATATTCATGATGGGAAGGATCATGTTCTGGATGTCTAGCAGTCTGGACCGGATCCTTGTGTCTTCTTTCAGTAGATCTGACTGCATATTTGATAGGTATGATATTTTCATGTGATGAGCAGAGCTTGAACTTGGTTCAAGTTGTAGCTTCTGTATGCTAATCTTCATATCCTCATCCATTTTATTTATTTTATCCTTGACATCCTTTGTGAACTCGGCAATATTGCACAATCTAGCCAAAAGAGAGGTAGCATTCGAATAGGTAGATTCAATGTTTGACAAAACTGAAGACAATTCTACTTGGTTAATAGCTATGTGCTGAGCAATGTGTTCAAGCACTTTATTGTTGAATCTCTTCTTGGCTCTTTCAACTAACTTTTCTGTCCCAGATGAATCCTCATTGTATTTATTTACTGCTTCTGCTAATTGTAGCAAAACATGTTGGGAGGAGTCTACTTTAATACCTAATGCATCAGACAGAATGTCTTTAGCATCCTTGATGATTTGATATTCCTTGTCTCTCTCCTCTTTAAGCTTCTTTTGCTTTGCTTTCCTTTGAAGGATTTCACCTATATTTTGCATTTGGTCCGCTGATAGATTTGCAAAATCTAATGTTGGAATCTCTATTTCTTCATCTAAGTCTATATCCTCTACTATATTCTTACCCAAAAATCTTATGCTCGGTTGAGCTTTAGGCTTATCTGTACTTAATGCCTTAGTAGTAGTGACAATAGACATAGTAGGGCTGGCTATAGAGACTGGTATACTTTCTACTGGAGAACTTAAAATATTTACACTTGTAGATTCAAAAACTGGAAAACTTACTGCTGGAAAACTTGATGAAGTGGGAGACTGCAACTCGGTAGAAGAAATGGTGGTTGCTTCTGTTGTTGCTATAGATGATTGGACAAATGTTGAAGTTGTCACAACCATGCTTGAAGGTGTCTTCGGGCTAGATGTAGAAACTTTTACTGGAGAGGTAGGAAGTGATGCAATGACTTCTACTGCTATCCTCACAGTGTCATCTACCTCAGTGGCTTCTTCTTGTTCATCACTGTCATCTTCAATGTCTTTTATTATGACTGTTTCAATACTCGGTTGGTGAAGATGGTATATGTTTTTCCATGTGGCATTTGCAGCCTTCACAATCGATTCAATATTGTTGATCAGAATCAAACAAGTATTGAACTTTAATGTCATCTTACTTTCATTTTCCTTCAATGCCTTCTTTATTTCATCATTTTTCAAGCTCGACATTAACTGTCTCAGGGTTTGATCAAATATGTCTTTTACAGTTTGCTTGGCATTGCTCCATCTCATTTTTATTGGATCTAATAGAACTGCTGGAACCTGTGGGGCTATTTCTTCAGGAGAGTATTTCCACTGTCCCATCTTTTCAATAACAGCATCTTCTATTTCCTTCTGTTCTGTTTCCGATCTGGTTTCATATTTAAAAGATTTTATGTTACTTACTCCAGATCCTGATCGTTCTCTAAAAAGTTTGATCCTCTCTTGAAAGTTTAGAGGAGGCCTTTTGAATACTATGTCTTTGTCTGCCTTACCTCTTGCACTTCTCCTTGTAAATACAGCAGTGGGAGGCTTAGGTGCCTTAGTGATGAAAACCTTTCCTTTCTTCTTTGCAGGTTCTGGTTGCTCTGTTTTCTCATCCTTTTCCTCTTCTTCTTCTTCATCTTTTTCTACTTTGTCCTCGGTTAGCATTTGCATTTTGGCTATCCTCTTCTTTCCTTTGTTTACCGCCTGAGGAAGCTTTATGCTTAATTCAATTCTCACCTTAGCTTCATCATATGTTCCAAAATATGGAGCTTTGGGATTGACAGGCTGATTAAGAAGAGCTTCAATGATATTCTTGGTTTCATCAATATTTACCTCATAAGGAAGAGGTTTTACATATACAATCCTCGGTTTAGCTGCTTGAATATATACATTGTCATAGTTCACCATGAAACAAATGTCATCCTTATAATCTTCCACCAACTTCTATGGAATCCGGAATCTGTCATTCATTTTCTCTTTGAAAGACTCAAAATAATTATCCATGATGCTTTCAAAATTTTCACCCATTTCTGAAATGTATTCATTTATCTCATAAAGAACTGGCACATCTTTTCTCCATACAAATTTTCCTTTGGAAGGGAAGAATTTCTGAGCATAGAAGAATAAACAGACCAGTAGAGATCCAAACTTACATGGATTGTTTTTGGAAGTTTGAATGCTTTCCATGTTTTTGTTAAACTATTTTAACAATAAATCTGCTAGGTCAAATGATGAGTTATTCTTGACCACTTTGTATGCTAGGTCAATAGCTTCACAGGAGACACTATTCTGTCGACTTGAACTGTAAATATTATGGGCAATTATGTGTGTACCAAACTTCAGTTCAGCATCGGTAATGCTGCTAACTTTCATGCCTCTACCATCCCACTCGGCTAGGGTTTTCTTCTCTAGTTCCGTCTGACCTAGGGTTTTGGTAGTTTTTGCTTTGTTCAACATGGGAAGACCGGTGATTTGATGAATCATCTTCTTTGTGATCTCTATGGGTTTCTCAAGCCAAATCTTGCCATCATGTACACGGCTGAGAATGTATCTAACCCATTTCTCCCGAAAGTTTCGAGGTAGATGTGCAATGTGAACTAGTCCTTTATCTTCCAGATGTTTGTGCTCGAGTTTAAGAATACCATCCACACACAGTTCCTTATGCACAATATCTAGCTCTAGGTTTCCCATTTCTTGAATTGAATAGTTGAAATGATTGCGGATATCATTAATAAGTAGTACCTTAGGAGGAATCTAACATTGAGCTCCGTTCGGATCTAGGGCTGCTGCAATTGCGGGCACGATCTTGAAATCTGGTGCTCTCCATTCCCCTTGGACTAACATTTCTAATCCTTTCTTCGCTGAAATTCTGGATGATGCCATGGTAGCTCACAGAAAATTCCTTTCACAAAAGTATTGAATCGCTGGGTTGCTCTTGAAATTTTCTGCTCTCAAAGTGCTAAAAGTTCGCGGTGAAGAATGAGTTTGATTTCTTGCCTTTTTTTTACAACTCTGTCATTAATGCTCAGTACAAATTAGGTTATGAATTCTGACAGACTGTCACCCACTAAGAATTAATTGCTCGGTAAAGACTTCACAACTCGGTGAAGTCGAGAATTCATATTGCTCCGACCTCGCTCGGTAAAGACTGGTACCGACCTTGCTCAGTAAAGACTGATACCGACCTTCCTGTGATCTTACTGCATCTTGTATGCTGATTTAGATCTTTCTTTTAATTCAGTTCTGGAACTGCTTGAGATTGGTCTATGAGAATACAATTCCAGTGCTTTCTTGGAAATTTAGTTTGAGTCGGTAGAGCCACCCATTCCATTACTTGGACTGGTTTGCTCGGTAGATTTAGGAATCCATTATTGTCTCACCTGTTTCCTGACCTTAGTTGCTTCATTCTTCTTTGCATCTTCAACTTCACTAGCATTCATGCAGTTTCTGGCTATGTGACCCAGTTTAGTGCATTTGAAGCATCTTACGGTAGTATCTCTTTTCCTTAGATGATGTTTTATGCAATTCATGCCAATGTGTCCATATTCTCCACAGTAATGACATCTACACCAGGTGTTGTAGTCCCATCCAAACATTGCTTTCATAATTTGTTCTGCTGGATTGAATGTTTTGGATCTGCACTCGGATGCCTTGTGACCTTGTTTGTTGCATTTGTGACAATTACCTCTGAATCTTGGTTTTTCCCTGCATTCATTTGCTTTGTGACCATGTTGATTGCAGTTGTAGCATTTTCCATTGAATTTTGCTTTTTCATTGCTCCAACATTTATTTGAAGTATGTCCTATTTTACCACAGTGATTACAAGTAGGTTTCTGATTTCTTTGAGTACCTTGCTTAGAAGATTCACCTTCTCCTTTGTATCCAAGTCCTGCTTTTCCTTTTTGCCTATGAAGATTTCGCTCATACAGTTGATTCAAGTCTTCTTGGCTTTTCAGCATTCCTTCATTGATTTGTTTTTTAGCGTTTAGGTCATCCACCAATCTTAGATTGATTTCCTTTTCAGATCTTAGTTCTTCTCTTGTGCTTTCTATTTCTGATCTTAGATTCAGAATTTCCTCATTTGTATGGGAGATCTAATCAATTAAGTTTTCTAGCTGAAGGGTTTTATTTTGGACTTCATTGTTCCTTTCATCCAATTCATCTTTCAACTTGTTTCTTTGTTCTAAGATCTCACAAAATCTTGTAGAGTGTAGCTCTTGTTCTCTTTTTAATTTTCTCACTTCTTCCTGCAGAGACCCATTCTTTTCTAGGAGTTCTTTGACAGCATTGTTTGCTTCATCTGAGCTATTTGAGGGAAAAAGATCTTCAATCTTTTCTTCAATGTAATTCTGATCATTCATCTGATTTGCAAGTTCCTTCCTTCTTCTTAGGGATTGGGAAAGATGTTCTTTTGCTTCTTTAAGTTTAGCTATGGCCATTTCCAGATCTAGCTTTTCATTTTCAATCACCTTGTTTAGTTTGAATACCTCCATTGTCCTGGATCTTTGCTCAAGCTAGTTAAGCTTTGTCTTGAGAACCAATGCTGCTCTGATACCAATTGTTGGAAATATTCAGGAATTAACCGAGTTACTGAGAGGGGAGGGGTGAATCAGTAACTTCAAATTTTCTTCAAAATACAGATGTATTAACATATAAGTCACTTTAACCTTTTGCATATAGAATACATGAAACTTAAAAGCATTCACAACAATGACACATAGATTTGGTTACCTAGAAACCTTCCAAAAAGAAAGTAAAACTGGGGTGGGGATGAAACCCACAAAGCTTTAGTACTGCAGAATAAAGTTGGCCGGTTAAGGCTTACAATTGATCACTTCAGATGATCTACCCTGCTAGGAGCAATAAGGACTGCTAAATCCACCCTGTTAAAGGATTTACAAACATACAATGAAGTATGCACTCGGTAAAGAGATTTTACAAGAGACTGTTAAGTCTACACGGTTAAAGGATTTTAGTACTGATTCACCTGTTAGGATGAAACAGTAGATCTCTTGCTTTGCAACTAGATTGCTGATTGAGATTCGCTGATGTACTGATCACCTTCTGTGATGAATTTGTCTTTGCTGTTCCTTACATTGCTGAAGCCCTTTGTAATTCGCTTATCTCTGCCTTTCTTTCTTTCTCACATTCATACTCATTACATTCATCTTGACATTTTTACAACATTGTTTATATACAAGTCTAAACAATTAATTACAATTACAATTACAAAGTCGGATTGACAAATAAACATAAGTGCTACTAAGTTGGCCCAAGTATGGTTACACGGTTCCTGCAAACTAACTCGGTGACTTTCTGATACTCGGCGTCCACTGCATTACTCAGCATCATCATGCACTCGGTAGAAGTGAAGGCACGGTTCATACTGACCACTCGGTAGGTTTTGAACTCGGTAAATACTGGTGACTCGGTAGACATAATGTTACTCGGTTTACACTGTCCTGCTCGGTTTGCACTATCTTGCTCGGTTTGCACTGTCTTGGTCGGTTTGCACTGTTCTACTCGGTTTGCACTGTTCTGCTCGGTTTGCACTGTCTTGCTCGGTTTGCACTGTTCTACTCGATTTGCACTGTCTTGCTCGGTTTGCACTGTTCTGCTCGGTTTGCACTGTTCTGCTCGGTTTGCACTAAGAATGCAAATAAGTGTTGTCACTAGTGGCAATTCTGCTTAATGCCAACACATTTCATGAGGAAATGTCTTGATGGGTCACAGGCTGCAAGCTAGGGCATCATACATTGTTCATGAGCTCACCGTTTAATATCTGGCCAGGCCATGTAAATGTTACCAGGCCAACCCAATCAGCCCAACAAAATGTGTCATGTTTGTCTTTGTCAAATACACTCATTCACCATTTTGTTCTTGTTCTTCACACAAATATTGCATCAAAAGTAATTGTAAACAATGATTCAAAGAAAAAAGAAACATTTACAATAGATCAGACCCCAAAAGAATACAGTCAACTACAATAGCTCATAGTCTCAATGAAATAAATAGTGTATAAAACAATATATGGTGCACAACAAGAAGAAGCATGCAATGGTAGAAATAACATTGCATGATGCCCGAGCTCAAATTCAAAATAGTAAGTGTATTAATGTATGATCTAATAGGAGCAACCTCATTGATCATTACTTTTCACTCTTCCATCATTATAGAAGAGATAACTACCTACAACTAGGACATCATGAATTGTTTATGATCTCACTATTTGAGCACCTCATGTCCCTATTTGATTGGCCTGTGCTCAAACAATGAGCTCATAAATAATGCATGATGCCCTAGCTTGTAGCCCGCAAGCCACCAAGACATTTCCTCATGAAATGATCATAAATGGGGAGTACCACATAGTGAATATCAACAAAAAAACAAATAAAGAGAGATCAAACACTTCAAACAATATATGTTGTTTTATAAGATTTTATTAAGACTAAATATATTATTTTATGAGCTCACCATTTGAGCACCTCATGTCCCTATTTGATTGGTCAGTGCTCTATTTGTTATATTGATGCTATTAGATCAAATAGGGACATCAATAATAAAATAATGCACTTACTATTTTGAATTTGAGCTCATAAAGATTAATATATCCTACTATTTTGAATTTCTATGTGGTTTGAGCCAATGTAATTTTTATCATCATGATGAAGTAATAATGCATTAAATGTCTTACTTATGCCCCTATTTGATTGGAGGGTTCTATGTTTGTTCTATTGCTACTATCAAAGTAGAATGGAAGTGGTGATTCAATGCATCTACAACCTCAACAACATGGTAGCATTGATCCAATAATAGAAAATACATTACAAATGCCAAGCTCACGGTCTCAATGAAATAAATAGTGTATAAAATAATATATGGTGCACAACAACAGCAAGCATGCAATGACAACAATAACATTGCATGATGCTCGAGCTCAAATTCAAAATAGTAAGTGTATTAATGTATGATCTAATAGAAGCAACCTCATTGATCATTACTTTTCACTCCTCCATCATTATAGAAGAGATAACTACCTACAACAAGGGAATCATGCATTGTTTATGAGCTCACTATTTGATCACCTCATGTCCCTATTTGATTGGCCCATGCTCAAATAGTGAACTCATAAATAATGAATGATCCCCTAGCTTGCAGCCTGTAAGCCATCAAAACATTTCCTCATGAAATGATCATAAACAGAGAGTACCACATAGTGAATATCGAAACAACAAAATAAATAAAGAGAGATCAAACACTTCACACAATATATGTTGTTTTATAAGATTTTATTAAGACTAAATATATTTTTTTATGAGCTCACTGTTTGAGCACCTCACATCCCTATTTGATTGGTCGGTGCTCTGTTTATTATATTGATGCTATTAGATCAAATAGGGACATAGAATTTGATATCAGCCTATCATATATCCATTCCAAATGATATAACTCCATTTGAATAAATGTCCATATGAAATCTAGAGCAATACATTAATTTATAGTGAATTCAGGATTTATAATGCCCCTTGATTTATAGTGAATTAGTTTTATAGTGAATTCATGATTTATAATTCAGTTGTAAAAACTCAATGTGTTTGAACTCAAGAATACCCCTTACTTGGTTTCCTACAAAGCCTTTGGCAAAATCTATTAGAAAATGAGAAGCTATGAGAAGGTGACATGAAGCTAATGAAAGGAGGTATCTCCAATTTGTTTTGAAGATATACACATTAAGGATCATGTCAGATAATACAAGGGAATTTGATCAAAATAGGGAGACAATTGCTAGATTGTTGTCTAACTTTCAACAAGAAGGAGATGGCAAATGTTATTGTCCATGAAAGAGTTGTCACGGCTTAAAGACAAGAAGAATCAAAATCAAAACAACAAAGAGACATTGTAGGGAGAATGGTCACATTGAAGAGGGGTTTAAATATAATCCAATGGTAAGTTGTTTGTTATATTGTTTTCACAATTAATATACATATGAACCATGGAAGGAGGTTTGATTATTGCATTGAAGGGGGGTTTGATTATCATCATTTTTATATAGGTCGATCTCCCCAGTGTGAATATAGAGGAACATGGAGGTGTGAGTATTGAAGTTGAAGATCATGATCCCATGGAAGATGACAATCATGCGCTAGAAAACACATTTGAAGATGATGGTATGAATGCATTGATTATTGACACATTTGGTATTGGTGCTGGTGCTGCTACTGATGATGATGATTATGATGAGGATGACATTGATGACATCCATGATATACCTCTATTTGAGAAGGTGGACATGACCCTTTATGAAGGCTCTCAATCTACTCTTCTCTCTACTATATTGTTGCTGGTCAATTTGAAGGTTATGAATGGTTTATCCAACATACCAATGCCATGTCTGAAATGATTATTCAGGTGCAATAGCTTGGCACAATTTATGGATTACCATGCACGTGGTAGGATTTGAGATGATATTATTCAAATGCCTCCAAATGGTTTATCATTTATGGACATAGAAGAAAAGTGGCCACACTTTAAAGAGAAGCCTCAAAATCTCAGGCTTTCTCTAGTAGCAAATGGTGTCAATCCACTTGGAGAGATGACATCTGTTTTCTCGGTGTGGCCAATTTTTGTTATAAACAATAACCTTCCTCCATGGATGTCAATAAAGAGGGAGCACATTATGTTGGAAATGATTGTTCTAGGTATCTTATTATTTTATAGTTATACATGTAATTATAATTCTTGGAGTGAAATAGCCACAATAATTATCTGATATTGTTGTTAATTCAACTAGGTAAGTACCAAGTGAAAGATGTGAATGTATATATTGCACCTCTTATCAATGAGTTTTTGGTGTATGGAATGGTTTCACTATGTATGACATCTCCTGACCAACTGGACAAAGACAATTTCAATTCCATGCAATGCTTGTGTGGACAATTCATGATGCTCTAGGGTTGACACATTTCTATGGTATGTTATTGAATAGGGGTGAAAATGGTATCCACCGTAAATGTATGGGGGAAATATGAGATCTACTTCTAAATCCAAATTCCCAAAGGAGATGTTAGCACCTACAATAAAATTCATGGCTGTGTAAATTTTCCTTGGCCTTTGCAATGTTTTTCCTGCCCCTGGCCTTAAACCCTAGTTTATAAATTCAAAAATTTGTAGCCATTGGTGAAGAAACCCTAATCTATCTTGGCCCTATTCTATTTAAGCATTAATTTTTCTTCTTTCTAAGTCCCAATTACCCATGTGCTAATTTCACTGTGACCATCTTGCATGTTATGTCGTTAGGTTACTCTATCAGGACCCCTTTAATATTTCCTGTTACACCTAAGTCCTTCGTTAATATTTCTAAGTGTTTCAACCCTTTAAGAATTTGTGGCTGTCATTAAATTGCAAGGCTTCTTGTTGTTAGAAGTTCTGACATGTGATTTAGTGACAAGGCACCATTTTTCTTGGCGGGCCCATCCTCAAGTTTGCTTGCAGGTTAAAGAACGGACAAAATCAATGACTAGCGTTATACCATTGATAAGAGATGATGCCCTTTTAAGCATCGTGGTGTAGTGACAACCGCCTGATCCTCTAGCATGTTGCAGCCAGTATATGGTGGGTCCTCATCTACCATGTCATTATGACATGAATGATTGTGATTGGATGAGATTTAGGTGACGTGGTGACTAATAGGATCTTGTTATTAAAGATGATTTCAGATGCAGGTCCACTGCCAGGTATGCACACATGGTGATTTCTCATTGGTTGAGCTCGAGTCTGAGGTGGAGGTTGTTAGAGTGACCTATGTGTGGTGAAAAAAGGTGTATGTCCACTTGCTGGATATTGTGACGTGGCCTTCTTTGATTGGTCAGAAACTATTGATGACAAGGAGTGTTGTCAGTAGGACCTGACAGTTTTCAGATTCCTTAGGATCTACGGTGGTCACATTATCTCATGGAATCTTCTAAGCCCATGAGATCATGCACTGGCCATTTGATCTTCTGTAAGGTAGTGGCTACTGACAAGTGGGTCCGAATTGCCAGGTCATATTGGGTGCAAGGTGTTGCAGATTTGTTGAGTTTTGATTGGTTGCTGGATGGGTGACTTGGTGGTTGTCAGTGGGGGTAGTGTTCCAGGCCTTGATGCGTGATTAATTTTTAGATGGATCTTGTGGTTGTTGTTACACTGCTGGGCAAAGATGCATGATTTTTAAAGGTTGCAGTATAGCGATGATTGTTGCTGACTCATGATGATGTAGTTGTTCCTGATTCCCCAGAGAGGTTAAAGATGTGACTGAGTAGTTATGGGTGAATGGTTTGGTACCAGGTGGGCTTAGGTATTCCTGACGATGGTCACTGAATCACTAAGGTAAACAGGGTTAGTAAAGATATATGCGTGATCTCATGATGAAGGCAAATATAAACCAAGGTTCCTTTTGGGTTAATCTGAGGTGCCCAGGAAAAGTTGAGAATCTGACAATCATGTTTTAAAGTTGATCTCAATTTGAATGTTAGCTGTTGATTCACTGTATCATGCCCTAATGTAGCCATTTTCTTCAAAATTTGAATATTTTTAAGGGTTTTCAACCACTAGAGGACTAAAATTCAATGCTGGAGCAATTGGATCAGGTGGATTTTGATTTTGTTTGCTGTTGCTGTTAGGCCATTTTTCTAGTCATTGAAAATCCTTTAAAATGGCCTTTTCTCTGCAAATTTTGAGGTTGTCCTGCCTGACCTGCAGTCATCATTTTAACTTGCAAAGGAAATCCACTTGGTTTGATGGTGTGCATGTCTTGCCTTGTGTGTTTCATGTGTCACCTTTCTTCAACCCAAGTCGCATCTGCTAATTCATAAAACCCAAAAAGTTAGTCGAGTTTCATGCTCTGCAGGAAATGTTGTCAAAATATGCCACAGTGTCAAAAACCCACAGTGTTTTAGAAAATCCATGATGTTTTTGACCTCTTTGGCCTACATAAAAACCCTCGATGTTTTCGGCTTCCTTGTTTACCTTTGTGTCATGTCGAAAACTTTGTGTGTTTTCGATCCTCTTTCACTGAAAACATGATGTGTTTTCGACCTCACACTAGTTTCCTGTTTGCCAGCATTTCCTATCTACACAGGTGTGATCAGTGGTGGGTCCAGGCTCTTCATGATTGGCTGTTGCATGGCCGCATGTCAGAATTTTCTGACATGTGATCATGCGACCGCTTACCACCTGGCCGTGCAGGTCCCAGTCCTGTTCAGTTGCCCGGCGGTTTACTTTGCTTTAGTGCACAAGTGCGATGATGTGGGGCCAGTTCCTTAAAGGTGTCAGAGGGGGTGACAAATTGCATGTACTTATTGGTTGTCGCATGGCCGCATGTCAGACTTTTCTAACATGTGATCATGTGACCGCTTGCCATCTGTCCGCATGGGTCCTGACTCTTTGTAGTTGGTAGTTGCTATTCCGTGGTCCTAGAGGTGGTGATGTGGTGGCTTTGGGTTGGTTGTCGCATGATTTCATAGCCTAGTTTTTGGCTATGCGATCATGTGACCGGTCAACACATGTCCATGGCAGTGCGGTGGCGGTTGTGGTACCCCTTGTGGTGGTGGTTATGGTAGCGGTTTGCGGGTTGCCGCATGTTCACATAGCCCATTTCTGGGCTATGTGATCATGCGACAGGGTGCCACATGTGCTGGGGCCCGTCTACGGTTGTTTGGTGGGCTCGGTGGTAGGTGAGGTCATGGCGATCTCCCGTTGGTCCATGCTGGCAGGATGGTGGATTTGAACGTAGGCCTGGGCTAGGGTATCTCAGTGATTTGACGGCCGACAGGGTACATGTTAGCGGGTTGTCGTATGTGCACATGAGCCATTTTTCTAGCTTGCGAACATGCGACATGCCCTTTTGTGGCAGTAGCCTGGCATCGGTGGTTATGCAAAGGGCAAGTGGTTACCAGGCTGTCGCATGTTCGCATAACCCATTTTCAGGTTATACGATCATGCGACCAAGCATAATTTGGAGCCTGTTTCCTGTGGTGGTGAGTTGTGACTGTGCAGTTGCGCGACTGAGGGCAAATGGTTAAAAAACACAAGCCCACTAGATTGCATGGTGACCGTTGCAGTTTGAGTTTGAATTTTTGGTACCTTTTTTATGGAATTGAATGCAGAAAAGACCCTGTTTGGTGAGAAGCGATTTGCAGCGTGGTCCAGGGTGCTTGACGGTTGATTGTAGAGGGATTTGTACTGTGAGGAATGATAACAATCTTGGCTCAAGAAGTGTTTGTAGCTGGTTGATTGGACTATTTGAGCTTGATGTTGTGGCTTAACCCCCTGTCATGTTTGTGTTTATTCCTCGGTGGGGTTAGGTGATTTTGAAATTTTGATTTTGAAATGATCGTATGCTTGCATTGTAACCCTGGTATAAAGGGATTTTCATGATCATTTTGTAGCATTGAGAGTTAGGTATTCAAGCTTTTCCGGTTGTGAGTCCTCTGCCCAATCTGAATTGTAATGCTCTGATTTAGCTTTTGTCAACAATTGAGAGAAAGTTGCAGGTTTAAGCTGTAGTTTGCAAGCTTGTTTGTTTAGATGGTGTCATGCCCAAAAGTTGAGCAAAACATAGATACAAATTTTTTTCCTAAACATACTAATCATAACTAGAGGACAAGTCCTATACTGGTGCGAGACTCTAAACTAGATATAAGTTTCCTAAAGCTACTAACTTGATCGGCATGCAAATCAAGATAGTTGACTAAAAGTCAACCTGAGTCAATCATAGGTCAACTACACACTGAAGTATGTGCGATCAAGCTAGAATGAGGTGGAAAGTGTCAAGGACAGCTTGGGCATGCAAATTGAGGTGATGTCCAAGGTTTGACTAAGTCAACCCAAAAAGTCAACTATGCCAAAATTTAGCTGAAAGAGGTATCCTAAGGTTATCGATACAACTGGTAATGGAAGAATATGAACTCAAGATGGTTGACCAAAAAGTCAACTAGGTTTGACCAAAAAGTCAACCCTCTCAAAAAGGTACGAAACTAAAATCCTAGGTTCTAGGGTACGAGGGGAACCACTAGTTTGAAAACCAAGGTGAACGGAGAAAGTTTGACCATTGGTGACTAAAAGTCAACTGAGCTTGACGATGGTCAAAAGAAGTGATAATACCATTAGAGATAATTAATGTGATGTTAAGGGGATGATATGGTCCCCTTAATGTTAATCAAAATCTAGGTTATTGATCAAAAGTAATAATTAAATTAAATAACTAATGTTTTAACTTTAACATTTAATAAATTAACGTTCGTAAAAGAAGCTAATCTATTAATAGTGTTAATAAGAATAATCAACAATTTATCTTAAATTATCTCTCTTTACAATTGATTTAAAACAATTTAAATCTATCAACCCTTATAAAATCAACTACGATCAATATATAAGTTCTAACATTTAAATCGATATTAAATGGTTAAAATTTAAACCCATGTGAATATCCATATATATTCTTTAAACAATTAGATTAAATTAAATGTTTATAGAATATATTTAATTATTTAAAAAGTATGTCAACTAACCTTGGGTTGGGAAGTTTCTAGAAGTCAACCAATACCTCAAATCCGTGCACAAACTTTAGGGGTAGTTTAAGAGGGTCTTTTGGGCTCCTAGAAGGTAACCGAGGTCAATTTTAGCCACCCAACTTGGTACCCTAGGGGTTAGGGGTCTTTTTCAGCCATTAATAAGCCTCTTAACTCATTTATTACTCCCCTAAAGTCTCCATTTTGAAGTTGCACGAGATTGAAGAGTTGTGAGGTTTTGGTTAACCTCTCTCTTCTTCCCAAACTTGCATTCAACTCCATTTATGGTGAATGAAGGCAAGTGGGAAGAAGGTGATGGAAGTTTCCTCCTCTCTCCTCATTGGTTCCTAGATTCTTGGAGGTTTGCCTATTTAGGAGAGGCCTTGGGCTAAGTTTTAGTTGATCACCCACTCTCTAGATTTGAAGACCAGAATTGTTGGAAAGCTTAGGAGAAAGCTAGCATCAAAGGGAGTCAAGTTTTCAGATACTCAACACACTTGGAGAAAGGTTGGGCCTTGTGATATTTTTGTTACTTATGTTTTTGTGTTCTTGAGTTTGGACCTCCATTAATGGAGTCCATGGCTTTTTATCCAGGTTTTAGTTTCAAATTTTAAGTTTTAAAAATGTTATTTTTTTTCCTTTCTGTGAATTCAATTTGGGATGGGTCTTCAAGGTTTACTCACCCTAGGGAGGGTGGAGTAACCTTGAAGGGGGTAGTAGGAAGTAGACCTAGGATGTGCAGAGTCTCCCATGTGTGGAGGGATAAACATGGGGTTCCACGATACCCATGATGCCAATCATAGCCTACGAGCACTTGGGGGCCATAAGGAGATTGAGACCGTATCTCTTGGAGATGGTCTACCCAAGTCCATGTGTGGCTTGGGATGTTTTATCATGTTGTGGCTTCTCCTCCTGGTAGTCCACCTCTACCCCGTTTTTAGTTAGACCTCAAGGAGGTCTCCCTATTGTTAAAACCTTGTTGGGAAATATGTTTGAGTGTTTTCTAATTTTTGGGTGTTTTCCTACTTGCATAAATGTCTGTTTGTTATCCCGTTTCAATTTGGATCCCCTAGCTTGGGGGTGGCCTTGTAAAGGCCTAGGTTGGGAGGTGAGCCTCCGTGGTCAACCTCACTCTATCAGGTACCCAGCTGGATATAGGAGCTGGTAATATTGTTGAATTTGAAATTCAAAATTGTAAAATTTGTTGTAACCTTGCATTTCAAGTTATGTTTGAAATTCAGAAATCGGGGATTTGCTTGTAAATCATACAATTTAAATTTGTAAATTTTATTGTTATTTAATGTATTGAAAATGAAATTATGGATTAAATTTTGGGTTTAATGGATTATGAAGCAATTTGGACATTTAAATGTCATTTTAATTAGACAAACTCCATGATTGTCTATGGCATCATTATGCATATTATAGATTATAGTGTTATAAGGTATATTTTGGTATCAGAGTATAGTTTCAACACTTGAGACCTTGAACCATTGCGTTTCCCATTAAACATTTTGCATCAAGCTATAAAAGAAATTTGAAAGGAGAAGGATATTGTTTTAGCTACAATGATTATTTTAATACTTAGGTACGACTTGTGATGGAAATTTGTTCGATGAGTGTATGTTGGGTATGTTCTCTAAGATTGGTGAGGAGTGGTGTCCTTAGTATTCAGTGGTGGCTCTCCCTCTTACGTGACTAAGCTCTGTCATAATGTTTGTGAATGGTTCTTTTGACTTCCTTCTTTTTGTTTCTTTTAAGTGGATCTTTCCACATGTTGTGTAAGCTAGCATTTTATTTATTTGGTTATTTCCTTTGTGTGGGAGTTAGTCACAAAAAAAATAATTTTTTTTTTTTTCTCTGTGTCAGTTGACATGTTTAATTATTGTTGAATTGAGCTCATTTTTTAATTTATTGATGAAATTAACAATTTCCCCATTTGAGTTTACTTTTTGATCTTGGTGACTATCCTAATGTCCTTATTCTTTTTATTGCTAGCCAGTCTTATGTCTGTGAGTCTAACATTGTGGACCAATGATAGTACGAAAAGGGGGAGAACTAAAGAGAACATACTATGTTGTGCCTATGTTTTAGTTAGGATGTGGTATAGGATTTTCATTCTACTTAATCATGTTGACCATACGCTTGGAATTTCAGAGGTATCCTATTTGGAAGAAATATTTCTTGTATGATAAATCTTTTGGGGTGTATCCCCTAATACACTAGAATAGGGTGCAATAATTCTCTAAAAAGTACAATTTTGGAAAGAGTATTTTGGTTCCTCATTCTAAGTTGGTGACTTGGAACCTCTTGGTGTTTTAACCCTAGCGATATCTTAGAGGATAGTGTCTTCTATTAGGTGCCTCATGGTGAAGTATTTAGGGTGTGGTTATACCTTAAGTGGAGAGGATCACGATCATATATGTTTTTCTAGCATGTGAATAACATGAATTAGAGTTGTCAATGCTCTCTTATATATATTGGATCCCTTCTAAAGTTGTCTGATCGAGTGGTAGTAAACTTTTATGTTGGGTTGGCTTGATGGTTTTTGGGGTGAGCCTAGTCCTTATTGGAGGGAAGATGTAGAGCTTCCCTAGTTCCCCTTTTGTATTTAACACCCCAAAGTGTGTGGAACGAACTTGTATCTCAATGGATTGGTTATATGATCACAAGGCCAAGCTAGATTGTTGTAAGAAGTTGATCAAGTGCTTGGATGATGATGGCAATGCTACTATGATTTCAAAAATCCAAAGGCTAGTATCCCTCTGAATGATCTTCATTATGCATCTTAATTGAGGCATTTGGAAGGGATGCTAGTTGTTTTCTATCACCATTAGTGATAGGGAAGATAAGGCAAAACAAGAAACCTCATTGGATGACCATCCCTTACTACAAGAGTATGTAGATGTGTTTCCCTCAGAACTACCTGGTATGCCACCTCGTAGGGTAGTAGATTTTCATATAGATCTTGTTCCAGGAGTAGAACTAGTTTCTAGAGCACCTTACAAGATGACCACTAATGAGCTCAATGAGCTCAAGATATAGCTTGAGGAACTGTTAGAGAAGGGACACATTCATCCTAGTGTTTCTCCTTGGGGTACACCTGTGATCTTCGTGAAGAAGAAAGATAGATCCCTTAGGTTGTGTATGGATTACCGACAGTTGAACAAGGTAGCCATCAAGAATCGGTATCCACTTCCTAGTATCAATGACTTGTTTGATCAGCTTCAGAGCGCTAGAGTGTTCTCTAAGATTGACCTTAAGTCAGGGTATCAACAGTTGAGGATAGTGGATAGTGATATCCACAAGACTACATTCCACACCAGATATGGCCACTATGAGTTCACCGTGGTTCCATTTGGTCTTACAAATGCTCTAGCTATATTCATGAGTCTTATGAATGGAGTATTTCATACCTTCCTTGACAATTTTGTGGTGGTATTCCTTGACGATATCTTGATCTATTCAAAGAATGAGAGAGAGCACAAAGAGCACCTGAGACAAGTATTGCAGTGCCTTAGAGATAATTAGCTTTATGGCAGCTTGTCGAAATGTGCCTTTTTCAGATCAGAGGTCAAGTATTTAGGCCATGTGATATCTAGCGATGGGATCTCAGTAGACCCATCAAAGATTGAAGCTATTATGAATTGGCCAGCACCTACCTCAGTGACTGAGGTGAGAAGCTTCATGGGTTTAGCCGGTTATTACAGACAATTTGTTGAAGGGTTCTCTTGGGTGGCACACCCTATTACTTCTCTCCAGCAAAAGGGAAAGAAGTTTGAGTGGACTGAGAAGTGTGAATGAGCTTTCCAGGAGCTCAAAAGAGCATTGACCAGTGCACCCATTCTTGCTGTGCCAGAGCCTTCAGCAGAGTTTGTAGTTTGCACAGATGCTTCCTTAGATGGTTTAGGGGTAGTCCTTATGCAGGATGGATGAGCTATAGCATATGAGTCTAGGAAACTAAAGACTCACAAGCTCAACTATCCTACCCATGATCTCAAACTTGCAGTAGTGGTGCATGCTTTAGTGAGATGGTGACACTTTCTTTTAGGACATCGTGTCGAACTTCATTCAGACCATGAAAGTCTATAGTACATCTTCACTTAGCCAAGCCTTAATGCTAGGCAACGAAGATGGATGTAGTTCTTGTGTGAATATGATTTTGATGTTCACTACATCAAAGGGAAAGAGAACGTTGTCGCAGATGACTTGAGTAGGAGATGACACAAGCTTTCTTCTATGTCTACAGGCACAGATTTGAGAGATCGTATTCTTCATCACTTGCATGATGATGAGTTATATGCCGAAGTGAGTGAGATGATTCAATCTCAGAGACCCCTTGAAGGGAAGTATGCAGATTTTTCCTTAGAGTCGGATGGAATTTTACATCATAGAGGACGCATCTACTTACCTTCTTCTAGAGGATTGCGAGAGTTTGTCATGCTAGAGGCCCATAAAGCCCCTTATGCAGCACATCCTGGAGTGAAGAAGATGCATGCTGATTTGAGACAGTTATACCATTGACCAGGCATGAGAATGTAGATTGCTGAGTTGGTAGCTAGGTGTCTCGAATGCCAGAGGGTGAAGGTGGAACACCGACATCCAGGTGGTCTACTACAACCTCATGAGATACCATTATGGAAATGGGACACAAGATCTATGGACTTCATTGTTGGTCTACCTATGTCATCTCGTCATCATGATGCCATCATGGTGACAGTTGACAAGTTGACCAAGGTGGCTCATTTTTCACCAGTTCGTACTACCTTCACTGCACCATTTGTGGCACAAGTGTTCTTGCGAGATATTGTTAGACTGCATGGCGTACCTCATAAGATCATCTTAGATAGAGATTCTCTCTTCACTTCATCCTTTTGGAGAGAACTTTAGGCAGCATTGGGCACTAGGCTCAACTTTAGTATAGCCTACCATCCTGAGACTGATGGATAGACCGAGAGGGTCAATCAAGTGTTAGAAGACATGCTTCACATGTATGTTATGGACCATCAGACCCGGTGGGAGGAATACCTACACTTAGTGTAGTTTGCTTATAACAATGAGCATCATACATCCTTGGGTATGCCTCCGTACCAGGCTCTTTATGGTAGACCGTGTAGGACACTGCTTAGTTGGGATAGGATCAAGGACAGAGTTTCTATTGGTCTTGAGTTAGTCAGAGATATGGAGAAGTAGGTGACCTTGATTAGGCAGCATCTTGGAGAGGCTCAGGATAGACAGAAGAAGTATGTTGATGTGAAGAGGATCGATGGAGCTTACTTAGTAGGAGACAGGGTCTTTTTGAGAGTGCGACTGCATAAGAGTCCAATCGGTTTTGGAAAGGGCTCTAATCTAGCACCTCATTTTGTTGGACCTTTCAAGATCCTTGAGAGGATAGGACCAGTTGCTTACCATTTAGCTTTGCCACCTAGCCTGTCATGCATCTATGATGTGTTTCATGATTCAGTTTTGCAGAAGTATGTTTATGATGAGTCTCATGTGATAGATTGGGATGCTTTGTAGGTAGAGTCGGATGGATAGCTAGCACTGGAGCCCATTTTTATTTTAGCCCGACAGACCCTGGCACTTCGAGGTAAGGCACTGGACTAGGTTAGGGTCTAGTGGGATTGTTATGACGAGGTCACAGCTTCATGGGAGGATGCAGCACAGATGAGGTCACAGTATCCTCACCTCTTTGATGAAATCCAAGAGGAGGTTCATGCCTAGAGGGGGTGGATGTGAGACCTACCAGATAGTCATACTATTACTATTATGTTTTCCATGCTTTCAGTACTTATTTTATAGACATACTAGACTTTTGAGACACCTAAGTATTTGAGGATCTGTTGAATCCTATATTATATGTTCGGTACCTGATTATGTAATCAAGGTACACTCGAGATACTACATGTTATGTTTTAGTTTCAGTTACGATTATGTTACATATGATGTTATATGATGTTTTAAAACTATTGCGAAGAAAAGTTGGTTTAGGAAACCAAAGTTGTGCTTAATGGATTGATTTACAGACATAGTTTTAAACCAAGCAGTTTCGATGTATTATGTTTATATCATGTTAATTGGACCTACTGATGTGTGCATTGAGTGTGCAGGATAAGTTGACCATGGATCTAAATGCGGGGATCCAGTATTGGAACTTATGTTTATACCATGCATTCCAAGGTCCTCTTTGTATAAAGAGACGTGGACCTCGTTGTGTAGTCTTTTATTCGTATATGTGGTTTGCATGAGTGTATCTAATTTAGCAAATGTCTATGTGTATTATCCATGTCTATTGTTTTATTTAATTTGCCAAATTTGGCAAATTATGGCTTAAGTGTTGGCATGGTTAAGTATTTTAATATTGTATGGGTCAAGGGCTTGACTAGGGTGTAACCTTAGGGTAGGATCAACTAACTTTGGGTTGAGAAGTTTCTAGAAGTCAACAAAGACCAAAAATCCGTGCATAAACTTTAGGTGGGGTTTAGGAGGGTCTTTTGGGCTCCCATAGGCTAACTGGGGTCATTTTTAGCTACCCAGGTTGATACCTTAGGGGTTAGGGGTCATTTTCAACCCATTAAGAGCCTTAAAACTCATTAATGACCCCTCTAAAGTCAAGGTTTTCATTTTACACGAGATTGAAGAGTTGTGAGGTTTTGGTTAACCTCTCTCTTCTTCCCAAACTTGCATTCAACTCCATTTATGGTGAAGGAAGGCAATTGGGAAGAAGGGAATGGAAGTTTCTTCCTCTCTTCTGATTGACTCCTAGATTTTAGGAGGTTTGCCTATTTAGGAGAAACTTGGAGTAAGATTTTAGTTGATCACCCACTCTCTAGATTTGGAGACCACTTGTTGGAAAAAGCTTAGGAGAGAGGCTAGCTTTCGAAGGAGGTCAAGTTTTTTTTCAAGATTTCAACCTTTTCTTGGATCAAGGTAGGCCTTGTGCTATTTTTGTTATTTCTTGCATATGTTTGAGCTTGGAGCTCCATTAATGGAGTCCATGGCTTTTTATGGCTCATGTTGTAAAATTTATGTTTTGTAAAAATATTGTTTTTACTTTGTGATCTCATTTTGGGATGGGTTTCTTCAAGGTTTACTCACCTTAGGGAAGGTGGGGTAACCTTGAAGGGGGTAGTAGGATGTAGACTCAGGATGTGTAGAGTCTCCCATGTGTGGAGGGATAAAACATGGGGTTCCATGATACCCATGATGCCAAACATGGCCTACGGGCACCTGGGGGGCATAAGGAGAGTTAGATCGTATCTCTTGGAGATGGTCTTCCCAAGTCCATGTGTGGCTTGGGATATTTGTATCTTGTTCTGGCTTCTCCACCTAGTAGTCCACCTCTACCCCATTTTGAGGAAGGTCTCTTGGAGGCCTTCCTCTTGTAAAAACCCTGTTGGGATTATGACTTAAATGTATTTGTGTATGGATGTTTTTCCTTCATGCTTGAGTGTCTATTTGTACCCCATTCCAGTTCTAATCCCCTAGCTCGGGGGTGGCCTTGAAAAGGCCTAGGTTGGGAGGTGAGCCTCCGTGGTCAACTTCACTCTATCAGGTACCCAGCCAGATATAGGAGCTGGTAATATTGTTGAGTTTGAAATTCAAAATTGTAAAATTTTTTGTAACCTTGCATTTCAAGTTATGTTTGAAATTCAGAAATCAGGGATTTCCTTGTAAATCATACATTTTAAATTTGTAAATTTTATTGTTATTTAATGTATTGGAAATGAAATTATGGATTAGATTTTGGGTTTAATGGATTGTGAAGCAATTTGGAGATTTAAATGTCATTTTAGTTGGACAAACTCCATGATCATATTGTTGACAAAAGCTAAATTAGAGCATTACAATGCAGAGGGATTTGTACCATGAGGAATGATTACAATCTTGGCTCGAGAAGTGTTTGTAGCTGGTTGATTGGACTGTTTGAGCTTGATGCTATGGCTTAACCCCCTATCATGTCTATGTTTATTCCTCGATGGGGTTAGGTGATTTTGAAATTTTGATTTTGAAATGATCGTATGCTTGCATTGTAACCCTGGTATAAAGGGATTTTCATGATCATTTTGTAGCATTGGGAGTTAGGTATTCAAGCTTTTTTAGTTGTGAGTCCTCTGCCCAATCTGAATTGTAATGCTCTGATTTAGCTTTTGTCAACAATTGAGAGAAAGTTGTAGGTTTAAGTTGTAGTTTACAAGCTTGTTTGTTTAGATGGATTGTATGCACTTAAGGATTCTTCAAACTTAATACAAATATATGACTCTTATCTCTCCTCTATGTCATTGTAGATAGATTTTGAGTTTTCTAGCTCACTGCATATTTATCCATGTATATGTCTTCATTTTCATTTCTAATCCAGGATTAGATTAAATGATGCTCTAGATGAGACATAGGTCTATCTCTTGTCTATGTGAGGATTTCATATAATTAGTAAAGGAGATTATAGATGTGTTTATGGCTTTGAATCTCAGATATAATGCTGGTGTGTGTGTGTGTGATCTATCTAAGAAAATTTTCCCAATGGATGAGGCAATGGCCTAGATGAGTATTTCCTTGTTGACATATCCTGACTTGGATTGTTATGATTCAAACATATAAGATTAAGAACCATTCTTAGATTTTTAATATTTGGTTGTATGAGGTCCTATCCCATAGTGAAGAGGAGTCAATGAATGTGTGGTTATCATTTAGTACCCTCTTACTATCCAGTCATCTATTATATGAACCCAGCCCTTGGTGTGTGAAGTATATTTTATGCTGGGTTAGGTGCACCCGCCTTGGTTTTGCAGAGCCAGAAGTAGAAGAGGGCAATCTTGTCCCTATAGTTGGTCCAATTACCCTAAGACCTCATAGAAATTTTGGAGCTAACCATTCCTAAGATCCATCTGAGGGTATACTGGCAGCCTATTAGAGCATATGCATCATTTTGGACACCAACAAGATGGCGACTCTACTGGGGAATGTTATTCATGCCTATCCAAACCAGTAGGTCATCATTGGAAAATAGAGTTATCCTTGTCCCTTATCTCTATAACTTATTGGAGCCTTTTCTGAAGTCAAGAAATTTTATTGTAATATTCCCAATACACTTGGGTGGCGACTCAAAATCTTGGTAGCAGTACTGGTCATTGATTTATTTTGTAGAATGAGTTATAAAGCTACTAGGTCCTAGAGAAAGCAACATCCTGAAGACATAATGGAAGAAGGTATTCCAAGTACTTCAAGGCCTAGTTAGACAAGGGGAGGAAAGAAAAAAAGAGGTGTTTCTCAGACTTGGAGAAACAAGAGAGATACTAGACAAGAGACCCAAGCCAGGCCTAGTCAAGAAGAAGATAATTCAGAATATGAAGAGGCTGCTGTTGACTTGGGACTGAATTAGTATGAAGATGAAACTCAAGTGGGAGATGATGAGTCTTAGACCACACTCCCTGAATTAGAGGAGATCTTTGAAGATGTTTATGAACTAGAGAGAAAAGTTCAGGAGTAGCTTGCCATTAGGCAGTGAAGAGATAAAGAAAAAGAAGAAAAGGTAAGACAAGCTATGATCAGGGCTGATCAGCTAAAGAGGCAATTGTTAGATTTGGAGGCAATTAACTTTGTCCTAGAGCTTGAGAGGGTAGAGGAACAACCTATTGTGTGAAGGACACATGAGGAAACTAGGCCAAAGGATAAAGGAAAGCAGAAAGCCATTGGAGTTTAGATCAATGAACAAGTTGTTGTTGATAGAACATCAGATCCAAGACTGAGATTAGACTTGGACCTTGAGATGGCTAGAAGGAAGAAAGAGATATTGGACAAAGAACTAGAGAAAGAAGAGTTGGATGCTTCTGTTGCAGAAATCAGAAAGAAGATAGATTTTCTCAGGCATGCTTCAGGACCTTCAAATGTTGCTGCTTCCTTTTTAGGAGAAGGTGGAAATCATGGTAACAATGCAGCTCAAGCAAATGGTGTATCAGGTGCTGCTAGGGTTCCTAATGGTTCAAACACAAGAACATCTACATCTCAAGGAATGAATCCACCACAAGGAGCTCCTATTCATGAAAGGTACAAACAACTTACCTTCTTTGGTATTCCTGGTTATCCTAATGTAATCCCTGATGAGATTAGAAAAAAGCTTCCTAAATTTACTGGAAATAATGTTGTCACATGTGAAGAACATCTAAAAAATTTCATAGATGTAATAGATGATTATAATATAGAGCTTGATGATGTTATAATGAAGCTATTTGTACAATCCCTGATTGAGGATGTCAGGGATTGGTTTAGAGGGTTACCCCATGCTAGTATAGGGTCATGGAATGAATTCAAAATTTGTTTTAAGGAACATTATGGAGATAAAACAAATGAGGGTTTTATCTTGAATGAATTCAATAATATAAAGAAAAATCAAAATGAAGAGGTCCTTGAATTTAACATAAGGTTCCAAAAGGCCATGCATAAGCTCTTGCAGGTTATCAGATTAGATGACAGGGTATGTCTTGTGACATACTTGAATTCCTTTGATGCAAAGATGGGATATCTCTTGAGAGATAAGAACCCTAGAATTCTTGGGGAGGCTTACAAATTGGCTATCAACATAGAGAGCAATAGAAGAATATCAGGAAAGATAGGAAGAATAGATGATTGCAGGCCTCAAATGTAGAGTAAGAAAGAAATGGGAAGGTCTGCTGACTCCAAACCCAAAGAGGATAACAATCTAAAATAGATTTTAAAGGCTTTGGAAGGTTTAAAGTCTGGAGAGAAGGGAAACAATAGAGCTGTGACTATGGAGAAGTCAGCTCCAAACAACTTTAGCAGACAACCAAGGATGTAGAATTACCCTTACAATACCCAATGGACAGATGGCAAGCCCATTCTCCCAACCAAGCAAGAAAGGCCTAATGGAAGGATCCCTGATCCTTTGCATAGAAATTTAGTGAACATGACTGATGATATTCCATGGTGTGCTACTTGTCAGTCTCCTCATAGTCTAGAGCATTGTGTCATTGCTTTGAATTTACTTGATAATCAAGAAGGTGAGGAGCAGTATGATAAGGAAGCATGTGGTATGACTTCTTCACATGCATGGGATGAAACTGACTTTGCTGATGATGAAGAAGAAGAGTTTGATGATGTTGGATGTGGTGCAGTGAGGGGTGAGGAGCAAGTTTCTTTAAGAAGACCATCAGATGAAGAAATTGCTCAAATCACTACAGACATGGTCACTCAAGCTAGAAGCAATTACAATTTGAGAAATAGGACAGTTGGAAATGCAGCTGGTAAACCAGGCAGTATGTTCATCAAGAGGATGGAAAATAGTGTACAACAACATGAAGAAAAGGGCAAGTGTGCTTGTGTTGCTGACCAAGTGAAGGTAAAAATGAAAATTATGCCTGTTACAGCACCTAGGAACAAAGCAAAGACATCAGATGTTGTTGTTCCTGCCTTTCAAAAGGAAGAGGAATCCTCTCTCAAGGACAAATCTAAGTCCACAAAAGATAAAGTTGTCACTATTTTTGAAGAAGACATGAATAGCCAGAAGTATGTTCCAATAGATATGTCTAAGTTGCTTTCATAGATCACTGTCAAGGTTCCACTTTTGGAAATGATGAGAATAGAAGAACACAAGGTCAAGGCCTTGAATTAGGTAAATGGTGTTTCTTCTGCAGGAATCCAAGAAATGAGTAGAAATGACAAACATGTGGCTTCCTTGGAAGACACACCTGATAGTAAGAGTGAAGAAATTATTTCTAAGATCCCTCAAATCTTCTTGGATACAAATATTGTAAACAATGTAGTAGGGACAGTTGATCCTTTCTTCTTGTCCCTTGTGATTAATGGTAAAATATTGAAGAATTGCATGATCGATTCTGGAGCATCAAACACTGTCATGCCTATAGAGATCATGAAATCATTAGGACTAAAGGTTGATACACCTCATGGGAGATGCCAAGCTATGGACTTAAGAAGAGAAGTGCCACTTATTGGTACCATTAAGGATTTGCCTTATAAATCAGCTGTATTTCCTAACAAACAGTTGACTATGAGTGTTATTGTAGTTGACATTCCTCCTCAATATGGAATGTTGTTATCTAGAAAGTGGAGTGCCTCCATGGGAGCAAGTATTAAATGTGACTTGTCCTTTGCCACTTTTGACATTGAAGGAGAGAGTGTGAAGGTGTCAAGGGAAGCCAAGACCCCACATATGATTGAGGAAAATGAAAAGGATAGCATGAATTATTTTGTTGACACTGACATTGGTTCATTCCAAGTTCAGAGGAATGAGATGCAGGAGAAGGTCAGGCCTATCCTTTTGGCTAATGATGAGAGTAACATGGTAGAGGTTAATGTCTTATGGACATTATATTTTTATGGAGCAAGTTCTAGAGAAGGTGCTCGAGTAGGAGTATTGTTGGTATCCCTGAGTGGTAAGACTTTTAAGTTTTCTTTCACTCTCTTGTTTTCTTGCACAAACAATGTTGCAAAGTATGAAGCCCTATTGATTGGTTTGAGACAAGCATCAAAACATGGGATCAAACATCTTAGGGTGACTGGTGATTCTGAGTTAATAGTTTCTCAGATTAGATCAAAGTATGCATCAAAGAACCAAAGGCTGAAACAATATAGGAATGCTATATGGGATGAAATTGAATGTTTCAGTGCTTTTGGGATTGATTGGGTGGATAGAAGCCAGAACATGATGGCGGATTTACTAGCAAACATAGCCTTAAGGCCAGAGGATGTTACCTTTGCGGGGATATCCAGAATTGAGTGTAAGTCCAGGCCTTCTATCCCAGATAATGTTGAGAATTGGCAAGTATTTTCTGATGATCAGGACATTTTGAGGTTCTTGCAGTGTGAATCTCACTTTGATGGTCAGGAGATGGATTTTAGTACCTATGTTGACATCAGAAATGGAAAGGAAAGTGTCCTAGGGAAGGAAGTTCTACAATTGAAGTCAAATAGGATCCCGAGGGGATTGGTTTATCTTAAGAGAGCATTTGATGATAAAGAGAGGGCTTGTGTAGCTAGACTTTCTGACAAGGTAAGTGATTTGGAGGAGGTGAATCTAGGGACAAGCCAAGAACCAAAGAATGTTTACATAGGTAAATGTTTATCTCAAAGAACTAGAAGAAATTTGATTGATCTTCTCAAAAAATTTAGACATGTCTTTGCATGGTCTTATGAAGATTTGAAGGCATATAGAGAAGATCTCTTTCAACATGAGATACCATTAAAGGAAGGAACTAAACCCTTTAGGCAAAAATTAAGGCCTTTTAACCCTACTTTGGCACTGAAAATGCAAGATGAACTCAAAAAGATGATGGATGCTGGTATTATAAAGCCTGTCTGACATTCTACTTGGGTGTCAAACTTGGTTCCAATTAGAAAAAAGAATGGTGACATTAGGCTATGTGTTGATTTTAGAAATCTGAATGTCAATTCTTTGAAAGACAACTATGGTCTCCCTAATATGGAAAATATGCTACAGAGAGTCACAGGGTCAAAGTTAATGTCCATGATGGATGGTTTCTCTAGTTATAATCAGGTCATGGTCAAGGAGTCAGAACAATTCAAGATTGCATTCACCACTCCTTGGGGAACATATGTTTATGTTAGGATGCCTTTTGGCCTGACAAATGCAGGAGCAACTTTTTAGAGGGCTATGGATGTAGCTTTTTCTGATTTCATAAACAAGTTTATAGTGGTATACCAAGATGATCTTGTTGGGAATATTCTTAAAATTTTGAGGTTTGTTATCCATTCTGTTAGGTTAATCCTCTGGTCTGTAAAGTTTCCTAGGTCCAGGTGTTGGAGTTCTTCAAAAATTGACATAACCCTATTTCAAAGTCCTTACCCTAGGTCTTGCCCTTGAAGAATTTTGAATTCATGTAAGAAACCCCCAAAATGCTTACCACTTTCAAAATAAATCCTAAGTCATTTTCTTTATTCCTTTTCGAGCGTTACTTTTTAAAAAATCACTTAGGTCCATTAAAGAGCACATGCATTTTTTTTTATACGCGGGTGTTATGTTTTTCCTCAGTCTAGAAACCCGATGGTATAAATAACATTTTCCTATGTTTTAAGTTCGTTCCAACTTAGAATCTTCAACGAAGATCTAACGGCGGTCACATGTTCACATGGAATCTTTTAAGCCACGCGAACATGCGAAATGGTCGTTGATCTTATAACAAAAGCCGGATGTGGAGATCAGTGGGACCACCTACAAGTATCTTACAACTGGTGGCTTTCTATTTGATGAGATCAGTGGGGCCGGTGACAGAAGAATATCTGAGGTTTTAAAATAGTAAAGGGAAGATCAGACGTTCATCGTATAATCGCATGAAATCTTTTAAGCTATGCGATTATGCGACAGACCGTTGATCTTGCGTTGAATCAAGTGCGATTCTCTGAAAATATCTTTTGACAGATGTGCATAAATGAAGTCTTCTCATTGGTTAGCTTCAGCAAACACCGGTGCTTGAAAAGAGAGAAAGTACCTGACATTCTGCCAGGTGTCGCAAACATGGAGTTTCTTTATTGACGAAGGCAGGGTGGGACCGGCGGTTTAAAAGAAGACAGTGACGGTTAGTGGTAACGGGTTTTCGCATGTTCGCATGAGCTTCTTTTAAGCTATGCAATCATGCGATAAGCATTTCATGTTAACAAAGGAAAGTTACAAGAGACCACCAGGAACAGAAAGGTAGAATGACGGTTAGTCACATGTTCGTATGAGCTTCTTTTAAGCCATGCGATCATGCGATAAGCCGTTGGATCATCTACTAATGAGGATCAACAGTTCTCATTCAAATTGAAGGTTAAATGGTGCGAAATAAGGTTTCCTGTTGAAGAAGTGACAGTTCACTCCTCTGGAGGAGTAATTGTTTCAATCGTGCTGAATTAATTGTTGACAGGACTACTTTAAGTGGCTCATATATCAGAATTTTGCGCACTTTCAGAAGCACAAAGAGATCAAAGTTTGCAGAGATTCAGGTGTGAAGATTTCTGAGGATTGGTTGCTTTCCCGGGTGGCTTCTGAGTAAAAGGTTGGTAAAATTCTTGTGCAATTTGCTTCCTTATTGAAAGGATTACAGTTCTGTGTTTAGTCTATCATGTAAGAATTTCTGTTAAAATAAACTTTAAAAATGGCCCCAAGGAAAGAATTGTCAGGTAAAGTAGAGTATAGTGAAAGAGGGTTGCACGAGGATTTATTGCAGTTACTTAGTGGCTCTTCTACTACCCCGGTGAAGAGTAAGAGTCTGATTCCTAAAGACCCTAGGGTAAAAATAGCAGAAGGTTTATATGATACGGCAAGTTTTATTAGAGAAGCCAAGATTGGTACTATCAACGCAAGAGGTGACTTTGATACCACAGGACTGGATTTGTTCAAGGTAGGTTTTAGTTAGAGAAATGCCCCTCATCCTGCAAGCAATATATGGCAATCTGACTTAGGAAAACTTGTCGTGCCTGGTGTCTTTCTAGATGTAGATTTGATGACCCAGGTTGCAAAAAATTATGATCCAATCACTAGAGAAATTAGGGATGCAAAGGGGGTGTTATTGTTTAAGATTTCAGCTGAAGAAATCAGGAAGGTGTTCAGATTGAGTGAACCGTCAGAAAGTTTGGAAAGCATTAACTTTGAAGAATTAAGGCAAGTTTACAATGCACAAAGGAACTATTATAGAGGTAAGTTGTTGAAGGATTTTTGCACAAAAATTGGGAAAATGGTTGTTGTGGGGCAGAACACTCCGAAGCCTTTTAAAATAGAATATTTTGATCTCAGAGCTAGGGGTGCATATTGGTCATTGTGTCAAGTTTTTGGAGAGGATGTTAGTGACAGGATGCCAATACACTTGATGTGCATGATGATCCAAATTTTACATTCACATGTGTCTATCACTTTTGATTTTGCTCCTTTCATTGCTGAATTAATCCATAATGGATTAGTAAAGATTCAGAAGAATGAAAGTGATAGACCCTTTGGCTGGTACTCTTTTATGATGTACATGTTTCTGTTCAAAGGAGCAAGCTATTTTGAACAAGAAATGGAATTGGTGAGAAAGAAGGATGGTGAAGACATGCCAGTCCAATTATGGAGCCTCACAATGACTTGGGATAAAAAGGATCACAGTTTTATCAATTTTGATAAACGTTTTGCAGCCAGACTCAGGAAGCTGTTTGTTTTAGATAACCCAAGAATCCCAACAATGTTAGCACAACTTGTTAGGCCAAACCAGTTTGCCAAGAATTTGAACATCGTCCACAATTGGGGAGATGTTATTTTCTACAATGTATCAACTGTTATCAGATTGTATGGTTTCAGGGGGACCCCTTTCATACTACCCTATCAAGTACCCCTTAGGATTGGAATTACAGAGTTTTTGAGGCAATTGGGTGATATTGAGGAGTGTGCCCTCACTGGGAAAGGCAAGGGAACTTTATTACCAAATGTTACCATTGCCCATCAATTCATAATTACCAAGGGTGGATGGGTCTACATGGATAAAATTTTGGCCCCGTACCATATGGTTACTGCAGTTGCCAGAACAGCAGATCCAGAAGGGTTTTATAATGAAATGTTTAAAAAGAGAGCCAAGTGTGCCATGATCAACCACATTTTTAATTTCCCTAAAGACATCATCAGGAATGTAGCTAAAATACATGAACAAGAGGTCATGAAAGAAAAATGGTTGGTATACAAGAAAACACTAGATTTTATCCGGCAATTTGATTCGGGATGGGATCCCCTAAAAAGCATAACTCCAATGGGGAAGAAAATAGACACTCTCATGAATTGTTTTCAGGGTGTTTTCCAGACTTTAAATGAGAATAAGGAAAAAGTGATGAAGGATGATCCAGAAAAGGCTAGACAATTATTGAGTAAGCCTGTGTTTGCAAAAGGATTACCCCCAGGGAGATATGTGGTACAAAAGAAGACTGGTTACAATGTGGTGGTGCCAGAACAGAGCCAGCAAAAGAAGATGGATAAAAGGGATATCCCATCAACCTCACAATAGGTTGGAAAAAAAAAGGAAATTATGGAGATCCCCGATTCTCCTCCTCAGATTGCTGAAGATATTGTTGATTCTCCACCCCCATCAAAAAGGCAAAGGTTGGAAGAGAGACCTGTTCATGTGGAAGAGGAGTACTCCCCATCACAGTCTCCTATAAGAATTTTTGATGACCAAGAAATTACAGAACAAGTGCAGCAAGTAGATGCTTTAGGTCAGATCTTCATGACTTATGAAGAAATAAATGAGGGAGTGCCAGAGCTACCAGAAGAACCTAAGTTGGATCTAACAGTAGGGGAGTTAGCAGGCACTGAATTGGACCCTATAATCAAGCAAGCTTGTGAAGAGTTTTTGATTGATGACACTTTTGTTAAAACTAGGGCCTTTATGCAGTTTCTTTGGAAATTAAACATCAAGTAATTTCAAGAAATCTGTGAGAAGAGACATGAAGTGAATCCAGATAAGGATCTACAAGTTATAGAGGAAGAAGTGAAAATAGAGATGACTGCAAAGTTCAAACAAATCACTCCAGAACAGGGAAGAGATATGGTAAAGATGTCAGGAGTACTGATCCTCCCAGAATGGGATATAGCTGATGTAGTAGTGTTTGATGCAGTCAGAAAGCAAACCACTCCTCTCCATAGGACTCTAGAAGAAGCAGAACAAGCTGTTAAAGGAGTCACTTTCAGTGATAATCATCAAGCATTGGTGATGTGGTCTTTGAGGAAGAATGAAAGTGATAAAGGAAAGCAAATTGTCAAAGGTGACCTCTCAGGGAGTTTAATTGTAAGAAGAGTTACTGATACATCTTTGGTGGAGGCATCAGGGATGGTAATGGCCATGGCACAATTAATAGCAAAGGTGGAAGAAAAGGAAGCTAGAGAGAAAGATGAACTCACTACAAAATTGGAAACAATCTTGAAGGTTTATGGTGAGATGAAACAGGGGATTCTTGAGAGAGATATTCTGATTGTAGATTTAAGAAAGAAATTGGGAGAACAGGGCCAAATATAGTTATCAGAATAAATTCAGATAGCTTCCTCCTCTGCAGGGCCTTCCTCATCAAGCCCCATTATTGAACTTCCCCCTTCCCCTTCTCCTCCTTCCATGGATGAAGAAGATGTTGATCAAAGGGTAAAAAATAAGTTAGCTGGTAAGATAAGAGGTGTTGTGTCACATTTTGTTGCCAAGGTGAGACCTAAAGAAGTATACAAATCTGCAAAACAATTGGTAGATGTCTTGGTGACCTTTCAGAAAGAGGTGGTAACTGTGGACAAAATTTTGGAAAGATGGATTGCAAGGAAGGACACTCTGAGGTCATGGTTTGATCGAAATAAGGATCAGTGTGTTGTAAATATTGAGCTTGCGAGTACTTACAGGGTTATCAAAGATCTTTTTGATTTTGAGGTAAAAAGGGAGAGTATAAAGAGAAGGTCAGAAGTCTTAAGAACAAGATATTTCCAGGATGATTTCCAAATTTTCCCTGGTCTTATCAAGGTAGATGGGGTAATCAAGGATAAAGGACAATGGATGGAGCAAATAGATAGATGAGTGCTAACTAAAATAAATGACATTCTTGGTACAGATGATAATGCCCCATTTGTGCATTTTATTGAATTCCTCCAGGATGCTAGGTTACATTTTGCTAATGTGAGAATAGAGGTTCATCAGTTGGTTGCTGAGTGGGAAAAGTTGTCCCCAAAGAAAGACGAGGTCCTTGCCTTTCATTGGCCAAGTGAAGAGACCTACATGACTTGGGAATCCACGTATCTATCAGGAGATTCAGAAGAAAGGGAAATCAGGTAAAGAGGTGGCAGGTGTTAGTATCCCAAACTTTTGAAAGTCAAGGTAAAAGGGACAAAAATGTCAAACAAATTGTCACAGACATGAATGTGACACCTGGCCAAATAGAGTTGCAGATGGCATCTGATCCAGAAAATGAGGGAGAGCAAGTTTCAAACAAAGAATGATGTAAATTAGCCGGATGGTGGTCATCATTCATACAAGAAATTTAGCAACTGCTCTGAAATATCTTTAGACAAAGATGCCACCTGCGGGACTATTGGAAATAGATATTTGTAATCTGTTGTTGCAAAACAACTTTCTCGATTTGTAATCTTGTTTTTAATGCAAGATCTTTTAACAGCCATCTGAAGCTTGTTGCATCCTTTTGAGGATTCCAAGATGGCTGAATGGTATAAGTAGTAGGGCCTTGTTCATTTTCAGGGGGTTGAGAAATATACTGTAGAGGCAGAACGCCATTGTTGAAATCTTAGAATATTTTATCAGATTTTGAAGTGTATTAATGCAGTGAGGTTTTATTAGAATACAAAAAGAATTCCCTTGCATGATTTCAATTGTCTTCTTGTTTGAGTTATATGGCTTTTGTGTATTGAATCTATAAGGTAGTTTTGATATACCATTTACAAGGTATCTGTGATTTTAATCTTTAGCTCCTTTCAAGGAAAGGGTAATGTCTTTAGGTTAATTTTTGAGAGCCTAGGAATTTAGCAAGAATTTGATGATCAAACGTGTTTAAGAGAGAATGAATTGTAAGGCACTTTATTTGGGATTTATTTGTGTTTCATGTAGAAGATTTCTGTAGGTATACATTTCATTGTTTGACTCTATAACCCGAAGATAAGGCACTGGTCTATCCTCGATTTGCAGAGATCTCACCCTCAACAATTTTCAAATAATAATTTACTTTCGTGTATATTTTGAGTGACTGAGAAGATAAAGTTTATATCAAGAATATAAACCATTGTTGTGATCCTTTCAAGAAGTAGATCTAAAAGGGGTTAACCTGCCTGAGTTTCAAAGCTTGAAAAGAAGGAGTTTATCCTTGTCACACTTGCCATTTTCTGCAAATAAACGTCTGCTTCCATTAATATATCATAATGGAGCATTAATTCTGAATATAGGTACACCCACCTGGGTCTGTGGAGCCTGAAGTAGAAGAAGGACGTGGTCCTTATCAATTAGCCTTTTCCCTGTGAGAATCCAGAGTTGAGAACCCGTGAGTCAAGTTTGAAAACTATATTGGTAATTCTACATGAAAAAGAGCTAACAAATTGGCGACTCTGCTGGGGAATCTAACTTTCTGAATAGCGTGCAAAAGGTTAGTGCAAATCCTATCTTTTGTGCATTTGTAGACCAGTAAAAAATATTTTCATTCCCGCATAAAAGTGGGTGGCGACTCTAAACTCTGTGCTACTAGTTGCTAAATTGTTGCAAACTTTGCTAATATTGTTATACCATGAGTCAACCGAAGTACACTAGGTCTTACTACAAGGATCACCCCGAAGAGAATATGGGTGATGAGCTCCATACGCCAAGTAGAAAACAATGGTCTAGGAGAGGTCAACATACTGCTAGTTCCCAAGGCCCTTCTCAAGAAAGATCTTATGTCCCACTCCCTCGTGTGTCTTCATCTTCTTCTGATGATCCCGAACATGTCAAGAGGGTTACACCAGGGGTGCACATGCAGAAAGAAGTAATCACAGAGGGCACAGAAGCAGATTTTTTCCCTTCAAGAGAAATTTTAGAACAATTAGAAGAAACCTCTGCTACTGAGGCCACCTCCTATGATTCTGAAAAGTTGAGAGAAGAGGTGGTTGCTTTAAGAAAAAAGGAGAGTGAACAACTGGCTGAGATTGCCAATAGGTTGAAAGCAAGAGAATAGCAAATCTGTGATTTACTCATAGAGAGGTAGGAACTTCTCAAGAGAACCAAGAAAAATGAAACCCAAGTTAGTGATTTAAACCAAGATGTTCAAGGTTTAAATAGGGACTTATTTGGTGACATGGAAGATTTGAGAAAGCAGGCCCAGGATAATAAACCAAAGCAGGGTGAATTTGAAGGAACAGGCCATGTCTTAAGGCAATTGAATCCCTCTGAAATTCAGAGAAATAAGGAGATTATAAATGCTCACAAAGAAATCCTTGATAAGGGAAAATAGAAATTGGTGGGTATACATATTAATGAGCCCAAGAAAATTGTAGTCCCTCCTAATATACATTCTCACACAAGTATAGACTTGGAAAAGGCTAGAAAAGAAAAGGAAGAATTGGCTATTCAACTAGAGAAACTTGAGTTGGAGGCTGCTGCTGATGAAATGAAGAGGAAGATTGCCTTCCTACATGCTAACATGAACACATCCGCTAGTACCTCTATCCCTATCACTATAGGAACAACTCCTTCCAGTCAGCCCAATACTTTGCTTCCAAATGCTCAAGCCTTTCACCCTGGACAAACTTTACCTGGATCGGTTCCCAATCAAGTTCCCATCATATCTAGTGGTACAGTGGGAACTATACCCTGTCAAAATGTTGCAATTACCCCTCTGAATCAGCCAACTATCCAAAGAGGACCAGTTCATTTTGATAGATATAGGCCTTTGTTTTTTGATGGTATTCCTGGCCAACCTAATGCTATCCCCAATGAAATCAGAAAGAAGATCCCATTATTTACTGGGAATAATGTTATTACCTGTGAAGAGCATCTAAAGTTTTTTACAGATAAAGTCAATGATTATGAAATTGAACATGAAGATGTCATAATGAAGCTCTTTGTTCAATCATTGATTGAGGATGCCAGGGATTGGTATAGGGGGTTACCTGAGAATAGTATTGCATCTTGGGAAGAATTTGTCAGATGTTTTAAAGAGAAATATGAAGAACATGTGAACTCTAGTTACATGCTCAATGAGTTCAATAATATCAAGAAACATTACAATGAGAGCATGTCAGAGTTTAATAGCCGATTCCAAAAGGCTATGTACAAACTGTTCCAAGTATTGAGGCTAGATGATGCAGTCTGCATGACAACTTATTTCAATTCTATGGATGGTAAGATGTCTTACCTTTTGAGAGATAAGAATCTCCGTACCCTTAGAGATGCTTTTAAGTTGGCAATAAATATTGAAAGTAACCGAAAGGCATCTGGCCAAATGTATAAAAGGGATGAAGGTAGATTGTGGAAAGAAACAAGGCCACAACCTGCAAGGCCATCCAAAGAGGAGGATAGAATGGACAAAGGGCCTAGTAACAATAAAGATTTCCCAGCAAGGTTTGATAAAGGTGGTAGAAACTTTCAAGATATGAGACCTCCTTGTCAAAAGTAGGACAAAGCCCCTAATCTGAGAGATATGCCTTACAAAACCAACTGGGAAGATGGGAGGCCTGTTCCTGACAACAATGAACCCCAAAAGGGAAGGGATACACCAGATCCTTTAAAGAAAAATATAGCACATAATGTGGAAAGTACCCCTTGGTGTGTGGCCTGTAGTATGCCTCACTCACCATTCCAGTGTGCTGTTGCTCAGGCTCTGGGAGAAGAGGCCACTGACTCATATGCAGGAGATTATGAAGCATCTGAAAAGCCTACTATTAACATGTTTACTACTAAACTAATGGAGGATTTTGAGTCCTCAGATGATGAATTTATTTGCCCTAATGTTGATCATAAGAGGAAGAGTTTCTCTGATTATGAACAACAAATATTTACTCAGTCTAATCAGGAAGAGTTTGATAATGATGACTATAAGAATCATATGGTAGAATCCAGATCAGATGAAAGACAATGGAGAAAGCCTAGTGAAGAAGAAATTAAGAGTTTAATTATGGCTGCTATTACACAAGCAAAATCCTCATACAATTTGAGGAACAGAAAGGTAGGTGGTGATCAGGGAGTCCCTAGATCAGTGTTTGTTAAAAGTAATCCTCAGAATAAGGACTCCCCAAAGCCCAATATTGTGAACAATAAAGATGAAGGGTTTGAAATTGAAAAGAAAGGGAAACAAGAAGTTATTGCCGACAAGGTGAAAAAGAAGTTTGGTAAGTCAAAAGATCACCCTGATTTTGGTACTAATTCCCCTACTTTTGATATGAGACATGCTTTGTCCCAAATGAAGGTTTCCATTCCTCTGCTTGAAATGTTGAAAATAGAAGAGCACAAAGCAACAACCCTGACTCTCATAAGTGAGCGGAGAACTACTCCTGTTCTACAAGATGAAGGGAAATCCCTAGACAAGCCAATAGCAATTGATGACATCTCTGATGTATGTGTTGGGACAATTGTGACACAGGAACCCTCTTCTATCAATCCTTTCTATGTCACTTTGCTTGTAAATAATTTTTTGCTAAAAAATTGTATGATTGACTTTGGTGCTGCTACAACTGTAATGCCTTACCAAGTGATGAAGGAGTTAGGATTGCAGGTTGATACATCCAAGGGAAGGTGTTATGCCATGCACAATAGGGCAGTTCCTGTTGTAGGGAGCCTGATTGGAATAGAGGTAAAAATTTTTGCATTCCCAGAAGCCACATATAAAATGGATGTGGTGGTTGTTGATACAAAACCTCACTATGGCATGTTATTGTCAAGACAATGGGCCGCAACAGTGGGTGGAAAATTACAACTGGATTTGTCTTATGCTACCATCCCAATCAATGGAACTAAGGTAAAGTTGTACAGGGAGCCCCGTTCTTCAGTCATGATTAAAGTGGTTGCTCTGGAGGATCTGAATTGCTTTGTAGATATTGACATGAGCAATTTTGTGATTGAAGAAATAGTACCTCAGTTAAAAAACACAGACCCAATTGTGGATGAGTTGATTTTGTAGCAAGATGGGCTTTGGCAAATGTTCTTTGATGGTGGGTGCTCTAAGGAAGGATCAGGAGCTGGTGTAGTGCTCATTTCCCCATCAGGTATTACATTTAAATACTCATTCTTGTTAACTTTTGAGTGTACAAATAACACTACTGAGTATGAAGCTTTGATATTGGGGTTAGATGTGGCCATAAAACATGGTATTAAATCTTTAAAGGTTCATGGTGATTCCCAGTTGATTATAGCCCAAGTGAGATCTCAGTATGCCTCTAAAGATGAGAAACTGAAATTATATAAACATGTTGTTTGGGATAGGCTAGAATTTTTTGTTGCTTTCAATCTGCTTTGGGTAGAAAGATCCAATAACATCATGGCAGATTTTCTTGCAAATGTTGCCCTTAAAAGTGAAGATATAACCCTCACTGGTGTGTCTATGTTAGAGGTCAAATCTAGGCCTGCAGTGCCTGACAATGTATATAATTGGCAAGTTTTTGAGGATGACTTGGATATCCTTAGGTTCCTTCAAGGCCTCGATCAATATGATAGTCAGCAAATAGATCTCAATGAGATACAACAGTGTGTTGAGGGAAAAGAATGCATCATGGGAAATGAGATAGTGCAGTTGCCATTCAACCACATACCTAAAGGGTTAGTAGAATTGGAAGGAATGTTTAAAATAAATGATGGTTTTTTGTCTCAGAAGTCTAATAATAAAATGGAGGACTTACAGGAAATAAACCTGGGTTTAGAAAACTTCCCCCAAATGGTATACATTGGCAAGAAATTGAGTAAAGAGATCAGAGGAAATCTGATAAGACTTCTGAAAAAATACAACCATGTATTTGCTTGGTCCTATGATGATCTCAAAGCTTATAGGGCTGATTTGTTTCAGCATGAAATTCCTTTAAAAGAGGAAACCAGGCCTTTTAGACAGAAGCAGAGACCCATTAACCCCTAATTATGGTAAGCCCATGCAGATTTTCTCTTTTGCTTCTTATCATACGGTTGCAATAGTCTTATTACAAAAGAATTTAGATGGATATGAGCAACCTATATCATTTTTTAGCAAGTCTTTACATGCAACAGAATTGAAATATGATATCACTAAGAAATAGGCTTATGCCTTAATCAAAGTAGTCAAGGCTTTTAGGTGTTATCTTGTGTGAGCTAAGGTAGTTGCTTATGTCCCTAGTGCTACTGTTAAAGACATATTGGTGCAACAAGAGATATCAGGAAAAAGATGTAGATGGATCAACAGGATCCAAGAATTCAATATAGATATCTAGATTACAAAATTGGTGAGAGGCCTAGGCCTTGCAAAGTTGATGGCACAAAGTAATCTGATTGCTAATCATGTGAATATGCTAGAAGAGGAAGAGAGGCCATATATTGGTGATATGTATTATTATGATTGGTATAAAGATGTCATCAATTACTTGCACAAGTTGTTCCTCCCCCCTAACATGAATGAAAATAAGAGGAGGACTGTAAAGTTATAGTCAGCAAGGTATGCCATCATTCATGGTGAGTTGTGGTGGAGAAGCAATGAAGGAGTATTGCTAAAATGTGTGGACCATGAAAGATCTAAGACTCTATTGGAAGAAATGCATCAAGGTGTGTGTGGAGGACACTATATGGAAAAGACCATAGCCCACAAGATTCTTAGATCTAGATTTTGGTGGCCTACAGTTTTTAAGGACACACATCAGTTTGTGAGGAAATGTGATGCATGCCAAAGGTTTGCAGGAAAGTTGAAATTTAGTGGGAATTTGCCACTAAGGCCTGTCTTAGTTCAGTCTCCTTTTTCAGAAGTGGGGTATTGATTTAATTGGTGAAATTCCAAACAAGTCTAGTGGTGGGCATTCATACATACTAGTGGCGACAGACTATTTTACCAAGTGGGTTGAAGCTATTCCCACTAGAAGGGCCACTAGTAAAGTTGTTATTGATTTCATGATGCAAAATATTCTCACTAGGTTTGGATGTCCAGAAATAATAGTGGTAGACAATGTGATGTGTTTTAGATCTCATGAGTTTGATGATTTTTGTAAGAATTATGGGATACACATTTCATTTTCTTCCCCGTATCATCCACAAGGAAATGGCCAGGCTGAATCCAGTAATAAAAGCCTTATCAAGATTCTCAAAAGGGTGTTGGATAGAAATAAGAAAGCATGGGACTCAAAGTTATGGTGGGCATTGTGGGCTGATAGAGTGACTATAAAGAAAGCCATAGGTTGTGCCCCATTTGACCTGGTATATGGGATAAGTGCTAGATTACCTTAGAACAATTTGTTGCAAATGTACAGATTCATCCAGGCATATGATGAATACTTAGATGATGAAATGAGACTAAGGATGGATGAGCTAATCTAGTTAGAGGAAGTAAGGAGGGATGCACATGAGAAAAATGAAAATTTGCAGCGACAGTGTAAAAATTTGTTTGATAGGAGAGCAACTCAGAGGAGTTTTGAAATTGATGATTTGGTCTTGATGTGGAATGCAAGGCTGGAGGATAAGGGAAAGCATGGAAAATTTGATCCTATTTGGTTGGGCCCTAATCTGATTGAGAGCAAGTGGGGAACATATTCATATATTCTGAAAGATCTAATTGATGGCACTTTGGAATTGCCTGTTCATGGACAATTCCTAAAGTTTTACTTCTCTTGAAGTATCTTTTTCTATGAGCAGTAGTTAGGATTCTTCCCTAGGTCTCTTAGGGTTTTTTTTGGTTTGAAATTTTGTGGTCTTCTCTTCCAGTAGATTCTATTTCCTCATTGTATTTGCAGGAGATACATGTCCCCAGATTGAGCCACTATTAGGCCATTTTTCCAGTCATTGCAAAATCCTTTAAAATGGCCTTTTCTCTGCAAATTTTGAGGTTGTCTTGCCCAGCTTGCAGTCACAATTTTAACTTCCAAAGAAAATCCACTTGGTTTCATGGTGTGCATGTCTTGCCCTGTGTGTTTCATGTGTCACATTGCTTCAGGCCAAGTCGCGTTTGCTAATTCCCAAAACCTAGAAAGTTAGTCAAGTTTCATGCTCTGTAGGAAATGTTGTCAAAATCTGCCACAGTGTCAAAAAACCACAGTGTTTTAGAAAATCCATGATGTTTTTGACCTCTTTGGCCTACATAAAAACCCTCGATGTTTTCAGCTTCCTTGTTTACCTTTGTGTCGTGTCAAAAACTTTGTGTGTTTTTGATCCTTTTTCACTGAAAACATTATGTGTTTTCGACCTCGCACTAGTTCCCTGTTTGCCAGCATTTCCTATCTGCGCAAGTGCGATCGGTGGTGGGTCTAGGCTCTTCCTAATTGGATATCGAATGGCCGCATGTCAAATTTGTTTGACATGCGATCATGCGACCACTTGCCACTTTGCCATGTGGGTCCCAATCCTGTTCAGCTGCCTAGCAGTTTACTTTGCTTTAGTGCACAAGTGCGACGATGTGAGGCCAGTTCCTTCAAGGTGTCAGAGGGGGTGATAGATGGCATGTCCAAATTGGCTGTTGCATGGCCGCATGTCAGACTTTTTTGACATGCGATCATGCAAATGCTTGCCATTTGTCTGCATGGGTCCCGGCTCTTCATGGTTGGTGGTTGCTGTTCCATGGTCCTGGAGGTGGTGATGTGGCAGCTTTGGGTTGGCTATCACATGATTGCATAGCCCAATTTTTGGCTATGTGATCATGCGACCAGTCGACACGTGTCCATGGTAGTGCGGTGGTGGTTGCGGTACCCCTTACGGTGGTGGTTACGGTAGGGGTCTGCGGGTTGCCGCATATTTGCATAGCCCATTTTTGGGCTATGCCATCACATGATAGGACACCACATGTGCTAGGGCCCGTCTGCGGCTATTTGGTGGGCTTAGTGGCAGGTGAGGTCATGGTGATCTCCGGTTGGTCTGTGTTGGCGGGTGTTGGCATTAAGAAGAATTGCCACTAGTGACAACACTTATTTGCATTCTCAGTGCAAACTGAGCAAACAGTGAAAACCGAGCAGACAATGCAAACCAAATAGATAGTGCAAACCGAGCAAACAGTGCACACCGAGAAAACAGTGAAAACCGAGCGGATAGTGCAAACCAAGCAGATAGTGCAAACCGAGCAAACAGTGCAAACCGAGCAAGATAGTGCAAACCGAGCAAGATAGTGCAAACCGAGCAGAACAGTGCAAACCGAGCAAGATAGTACAAACCAAGCAGGACAGTGTAAACCAAGTAACATCATGTCTACCGAGTCACCAGTATTTACCGAGTTCAAAACCTACCGAGTGGTTAGTATGAACCGTGCCTTCACTTCTACCGAGTGCATGATGATGCTGCGTAATGCAGTGGACGCGGAGTATTAGAAAGTCACCGAGTTAGTTTGCAGGAGCCGTGTAACCATACTTGGGCCGACTTAGTGGCACTTATGTTTATTTGTCAAGCCAACTTTTTAATTGTAATTGTAATTAATTATTTAGACTTGTATATAAACAATGTTGTAAAAATGTCAAGATGTATGTAATGAGTATGAATGTGAAAAAGAAAGAAAGGCAGAGATAAGCGAATTACAAAAGGCTTTAGCAGTATAAGGAACAACAAAGACAAATTTATCACAGAAGGTGATCAGTACATCAACGAATCTCAATCAGCAATCCAGTTGCAAAGCAAGAGATCTACTGCTTCATCCTAACAGGTGAATCAGTACTAAAATCCTTTAACCGGGTAGACTTAACAGTCTTTTGTAAAATCTCTTTACCGAGTGCATACTTCATTATATGTTTGTAAATCCTTTAAAAGGGTGGATTTAGCAATCCTTATTGCTCTTAGCAGGGCAGATCATCAGAAGTGATCAAATTGTAAGCCTTAACCGACCAACTTTATTCTGCAGTATTAAAGCTTTGTGGGTTTCATCCCCACCCTAGTTTTACTTTCTTTTTGGAAGGTTTCTGGGTAACCAAATCTATGTGTCATTACTGTGAATGCTTTTAAGTTTCATGTTTTCTATATGCAAAAGGTTAAAGTGAATTATATGTTAATACCTCTGTATTTTGAAGAAAATTTGGAGTTACTGATTCACCCCTCCCCTCTTAGTAACTCGGTTAATTCCTGAATATTTCCAACAATTGGTATCAGAGCAGCATTGGTTCTCAAGACAAAGCTTAACTAGTTTGAGCAAAGATCCAGGACAATGGAGGTATTCAAACTGAACAAGGTGATTGAAAATGAAAAGCTAGATCTGGAAATGGCCATAGCTAAACTTAAAGAAGCAAAAGAACATCTTTCCCAATTCCTAAGAAGAAGGAAGGAACTTGCAAATCAGATGAATGATCAGAATTACATTGAAGAATAGATTGAAGATCTTTTTCCCTCAAATAGCTCAGATGAAGCAAACAATGCTGTCAAAGAACTCCTAGAAAAGAATGGGTCTCTGCAGGAAGAAGTGAGAAAATTAAAAAGAGAACAAGAGCTACACTCTACAAGATTTTGTGAGATCTTGGAACAAAGAAACAAGTTGAAAGATGAATTAGATGGAAGGAACATTGAAGTCCAAAATAAAACTCTTCAGCTAGAAAACCTAATTGATCAAATCTCCCATACAAATGAGGAAATTCTGAATCTAAGATCAGAAATAGAAAGCACAAGAGAAGAACTAAGATCTGAAAAGGAAATCAATCTAAGATTGGTGGATGACCTAAACACCGAAAAAAAAATCAATGAAGGAATGCTGAAAAGCCAAGAAGACTTGAATCAGCTGTATGAGTGAAATCTTCATAGGCAGAAAGGAAAAGTAGGACTTGGATATAAAAGAGAAGGTGAATCTTCTAAGCAAGGTACTCAAAGAAATCAGAAACCTACTTGTAATCATTGTGGTAAAATAGGACATACTTCAAATAAATGTTGGAGCAATAAAAAAGTAGAATTCAATAGAAAATGCTACAACTGCAATCAACCTGGTCACAAAGCAAATGAATGCAAGGAAAAACCAAGATTCAGAGGTAATTGTCACAAATGCAACAAACAAGGTCACAAGGCATCCAAGTGCAGATCCAAAACATTCAATCCAGCAGAACAAATTATGAAAGCAATGTTTGGATGGGACTACAACACCTGGTGTAGATGTCACTACTATGGAGAATATGGACACATTGGCATGAATTGCATAAAACATCATCTAAGGAAAAGAGATACTACCGTAAGATGCTTCAAATGCACTAAACTCGATCACATAGCTAGAAACTGCATGAATGCTAGTGAAGTTGAAGATGGAAAGAAGAATGAAGCAACTAAGGTCAGGAAACAAGTGAGACAAAAGTGGATTCCTAAATCTACTGAGCAAACCAGTCCAAGTAATGGAATGGGTGGCTCTACCGACTCAAACTAAATTTCCAAGAAAGTACTGGAACTGTATTCTCACAAACCAATCTCAAGCAGTTCCAGAACCGAATTAAAAGAAAGATCTAAATCAGCATGTAAGATGTAGTAAGATCACAAGAAGGTCGGTATCAGTCTTTACCGAGCAAGGTCGGTACCAGTCTTTACTGAGCGAGGTCGGAGCAATATGAATTCTTGAGTTCACTGAGTTGCGAAGTCTTTACCGAGAAATTAATTCTTAGTGGGTGACAGTCTGTCAGAATTCATACCCTAATTTGTATTGAGCATTAATGATAGAGTTGTAAACAAAAGGCAAGAAATCGAACTCATTCTTCACCGTGAACCTTTAGCACTTTGAGAGAAGAAAATTTCAAGAGCAACCCAACAATTAAAATACTTTTGCAAAAAGAATTTTCTGTAAGCTACCATGGCATCATCCAACACTTCAGCGAAGAAAGGATCAGAAATGTTAGTCCAAGGGGAATGGAGAGCACCAAATTTCAAGATCGTGCCCGCAATTGCAGCAGCCCTAGATCCGAATGGAGCTCAATCTCAGATTCCTCCTAAGGTACTACTTATAAACGATATCCACAATCATTTCAACTATTCAATTCAAGAAATGGGAAACCTGGAGCTAGATATTGTGTGTGAGGAACTGTGTGTAGATGGTATTCTTAAACCCGAGCACAAACATCTGGAAGATAAAGGTTTAGTTCACATTGCACATCTACCTTGAAACTTTCGGGAGAAATGGGTTAGATACATTCTCAGCCGTGTACATGATGGCAAGATTTGGCTTGAGCAACCCATAGAAATCACAAAGAAGATGATTCATCAAATCACCGGTCTTCCCATGTTGAACAAAGCAAAAACTACCAAAACCCTAGGTCGGACGGAACTAGAGAAGAAAACCCTAGCCGAGTGGGACGGTAGAGGCATGAAAGTTAGCAGCATTACCGATGCTGAACTAAAGTTTGGTACACACATAATTGCCCATAAGATTTACAGTTCAAGTCGACAGAATAGTGTCTCCTATGAAGCTATTGACCTAGCATACAAAGTGGTCAAGAATAACTTAATATTTGACCTAGCAGACTTATTGTTAAAATAGTTTAACAAAAACATGGAAAGTATTCAAACTTCCAAAAACAATCCATGTAAGTTTGGATCCTTACTGGTCTGTTTATTCTTCTATGCTCAAAAATTCTTCCCTTCCAAAGGAAAAGTTGTATGGAGAAAAGATGTGCCAGTCCTTTATGAAATAAATGAATACATTTCAGAAATGGGTGAAAATTTTGAAAGCATCATGGATAATTATTTTGAGTCTTTCAAAGAGAAAATGAATGACAGATTCCAGATTCCATAGAAGTTGGTGGAAGATTACAAGGATGACATTTATTTTATGGTGGATTGTGACAATGTATATATTCAAGCAGCTAAACCGAGGACTGTATATGTAAAACCTCTTCCTTATGAGGTAAATATTGATGAAACCAAGAATATCATTGAAGCTCTTCTTAATCAGCCTGTCAATCCCAAAGCTCCATATTTTGGAACATATGATGAAGCTAAGGTGAGAACTGAACTAAGCATAAAGCTTCCTCAGGCGGTAAACAAAGGAAAGAAGAGGATAGCCAAAATGCAAATGCTAACTGAGGAGAAAGGAGAAAAAGATGAAGAAGAAGAGGAAAAGGATGAGAAAACAGAGGAACCAGAACCTACAAAGAAGAAAGGAAAGGTATTCATCACTAAGGCACCTAAGCCTCCCACTACTGTATTTACAAGGAGAAGTGCAAGAGGTAAGGCAGACAAGGCAGAAAAGGCAGATAAAGACATAGTATTCAAAAGGCCTCCTCTAAAATTTCAAGAGAGGATCAAACTCTTTAGAGAAGGATCAGGATCTGGAGTAAGTAACATAAAATCTTTCAAATATGAAACCAGATCAGAAATAGAATAGAAGTAAATAGAAGATGCTGTTATTGAAAAGATGGGACAGTGGAAATACTCTCCTGAAGAAATAGCCCCACAGGTTCCAGCAGTTCTATTAGATCCAATAAAAATGAGATGGAGCAATGCCAAGCAAACTGTAAAAGACATATTTGATCAAACCCTGAGACAGTTAATGCCGAGCTTGAAAAATGATGAAGTAAAGAAGACATTGAAGGACAATGAAAGTAAGATGACATTAAAGTTCAATACTTGTTTGATTCTGATCAACAACATTGAATCGGTTGTGAAGGCTGAAAATGCCACATGGAAAAACATATACCATCTTCACCAACCGAGTATTGAAACAGTCATAATAAAAGACATTGAAGATGAGAGTGATGAACAAGAAGAAGCCACTGAGGTAGATGATACTGTGAGAATAGCGGCAGAAGTCATTACATCACTTCCTACCTCTCCAGTAAAAGTTTCTACATCTAGCCCGGAGACACCTTCAAGCATGGTTGTGACAACTTCAACATTTGTCCAATCATCTATAGCAACAACAGAAGCAACCACCATTTCTTCTACCGAGTTGCAGTCTCCCACTTCATCAAGTTTTCCAGCAGTAAGTTTTCCAGTTTTTGAATCTACAAGTGTAAATATTTTAAGTTCTCCAGTAGAAAGTATACCAGTTTCTATAACCAGCCCTACTATATCTACTGTCACTACTACTAAGGCATTAAGTACAGATAAGCCTAAGGCTCAACCGAGCATAAGATTTTTGGGTAAAAATATAGTAGAGGATATAGATCTAGATGAAGAAATAGAGATTCCAACATTAGATTTTGCAAATCTATCAGCGGACCAAATGCAGAATATAGGTGAAATCCTTCAAAGGAAAGCAAAGAAAAAGAAGCTTAAAGAGGAGAGAGACAAGGAATATCAGATCATTAAGGATGCTAAGGACATTTTGTCTGATGCATTAGGTATTAAAGTAGACTCCTCCCAACATGTTTTGCTACAATTAGCAGAAGCAGTAAACAAATACAATGAGGATTCATCTGGAACAGAAAAGTTAGTTGAAAGAGCCGAGAAGAGATTCAACAATAAAGTGCTTGAGCACATTGCTCAGCACATAGCTATTAACCAAGTAGAATTGTCTTCAGTTTTGTCAAACATTGAATCTACCTATTCAAATGCTACCTCTCTTTTGGCCAGATTGTGCAATATTGCTGAGTTCACAAAGGATGTCAAGGATAAAATGAATAAAATGGATGAGGATATGAAGATTAGCATATAGAAGCTGCAACTTGAACCAAGTTCAAGCTCTGCGCATCACATGAAAATCTCATACCTATCAAATATGCAGTCAGATCTACTGAAAGATGACACAAGGATCCGGTCCACACTGCTAGACATCCAACACATGATCCTTCCCATCATGAATACAATGTATAAGCACATTGAACATTCTAAAACATTGATTCATGACAATCAATTCTCTATAGCAGATCACATGATTGAACCTTCTGCAGAAGTCCAAATTGCAATCCAAACATGCAAGATTCTGCAAGAAAATTGGGATAGAACCCTGGCACTAATAATGAAGGTACATTCTGAGTTTCTATCAAATTTTGGATTCACTCTGTAAATCACTTGTATATACACCTTTGGCATTATCATCAAAAAGGGGGAGATATGTATAGAGGGAGATATATGTATAGAAGAAGATTTGTATAGAAGAAAAAGATAGCACATTGAAAGGGGGAGATAATGTATAAAGCCCTATAACAAAGACAAATTTTGAAAAATCAAAATAAAACTCAGCAGGATTCATGTATATAAGTTTTGGCCAATAAGTGTTTTTGTCACTAATGCCAAAGGGGGAGATTGTTGGCATTAAGCAGAATTGCCACTAGTGACAACACTTATTTGCATTCTCAGTGCAAATTGAGAAAATAGTGAAAACCGAGCAGACAGTGCAAAACGAGCAGACAGTGCAAACCGAGCAAACAGTGCAAACCGAGCAAATAGTGAAAACTAAGAAAATAGTGAAAACCGAGCAGACAGTGCAAACCGAGCAGACAGTGCAAACCAAGCAAACAGTGCAAACCAAGCAAGACAGTGCAAACCGAGCAAGATAGTGCAAACCGAGTAGAATAGTGCAAACTGAGCAAGATAGTACAAACCGAGCAGGACAGTGTAAACCGAGTAACATCATGTCTACCGAGTCACCAGTATTTACCAAGTTCAAAACCTACCGAGTGGTTAGTATGAACCGTGCCTTCACTTCTACCGAGTGCATGATGATGCCGAGTAATGTAGTGGACGCTGAGTATCAGAAAGTCACCGAGTTAGTTTGTAGGAACAGAAAGTCACCGAGTTAGTTTGTAGGAACCGTGTAACCATACTTGGGCCGAATTAGTGGCACTTATGTTTATTTGTCAAGCTGACTTTGTAATTGTAATTGTAATTAATTGTTTAGACTTGTATATAAACAATGTTGTAAAAATGTCAAGATGTATGTAATGAGTATGAATGTGAAAAAGAAAGAAAGGCAGAGATAAGCGAATTACAAAAGGCTTCAGCAGTATAAGGAATAACAAAGAAAAATTCATCATAGAAGGTGATCAGTACATCAGCGAATCTCAATCAGCAATCCAGTTGCAAAGCAAGAGATCTACTACTTCATCCTAACAGGTGAATCAGTACTAAAATCTTTTAACCAGGTAGACTTAACAGTCTTTTGTAAAATCTCTTTACCGAGTGCATACTTCATTGTATGTTTGTAAATCCTTTAAAAGGGTGGATTTAGCAATCCTTATTGCTCTTAGCAGGGCAGATCATCAGAAGTGATCAAATTGTAAGCCTTAATCGGCCAACTTTATTCTGCAGTATTAAAGCTTTGTGGGTTTTATCCCCACCCTAGTTTTACTTTCTTTTTGGAAGGTTTCTGGGTAACCAAATCTATGTGTCATTACTGTGAATGCTTTTAAGTTTCATGTTTTCTATATGCAAAAGGTTAAAGTGAATTATATGTTAATACCTCTGTATTTTGAAGAAAATTTGGAGTTACTGATTCACCCCTCCCCTCTTAGTAACTCGGTTAATTCCTAAATATTTCCAACAGGCGGGATGGTGGATTTGAACGCTGGCCCAGGCTAGGGTATCTTGGTGGTGATTTGACGGCCGGTAGGGTACATGTTAGTGGGTTGTCACATGTTCACGTGAGCTAGTTTTTTGGCTTGTGAACATGTGACATGCCCTTTTGTGGTAGTAGTCTAGCATCGGTGGTTATGCAGAGGGCAAGTGGTTAGCGGGCTGTCGCATGTTCGCGTAACCCATTTTTGGGTTATGCGATCATTCGACCAAGCATAAGTTGGAGCCTGTTTCCTATGGTGGTGAGTTGTGACTACGTGGTTGCGTGACTAAGGGAAAATGGTAAAAAAATACAAGCCCACTAGATTGCATGGTGACCGTTGTAGTTTGAGTTTGAATTTTTGGTACCTTTTTTGTGGAATTGAATGCAGAAAAGACCCTGTTTGGTGAGAAGCGATTTGCAGTGTGTTCCAAGGTGCTTGATAGTTGATTGCAAAGGGATTTGTACCATGAGGAATGATTACAATCTTGGCTTGAGAAGTGTTTCTAGCTAGTTGATTGGACTATTTGAGCTTGATGCTGTGGCTTAACCCCCTATCATGTCTGTGTTTATTCCTCGGTGGGGTTAGGTGATTTTGAAATGATCGTATGCTTGCATTGTAACCCTGGTATAAAGGGATTTTCATGATCATTTTGTAGCATTGGGAGTTAGGTATTCAAGCTTTTTCAGTTGAGTCCTCTGCCCAGTCTAAATTGTAATGCTCTGATTTAGCTTTTGTCAACAATTGAGAGAAAGTTGCAGGTTTAAGCTATAGTTTGCAAGCTTGTTTGTTTAGATGGATTGTATGCACTTAAAGATTCTTCAAACTTAATACAGATATATGACTCTTATCTCTTCTCTATGTCATTGTAGATAGATTTTGAGTTTTCTAGCTCACTGCATGTTTATCCATGTATATGTCTTCATTTTTAGTTCTAATCCAGGATTAGATTAAATGATGCTCTAGATGAGACATAGGTCTATCTCTTATCTATGTGAGGATTTCATATAAGTAGTAAAGGATATTATAGATGTGTTTATGGCTTTAAATGTCAGATATAATGCTGGTGTGTGTGTGTTATCTATCTAAGAAAATTTTCCCAATGGATGAGGCACTGGCCTAGATAAGTATTTCCTTGTTGACATATCCTGACTTGGATTGTTATGATTCAAACATATAAGATTAAGAACCATTCCTAGATTTTCAGTATTTGGTTGTATGAGGTCTTATCCGATAGTGAAGAGGAGTCAATGAATGTGTGGTTATCATTTAGTACCCTCTTACTATCCAGTCATCTATTATATGAACCCAGCCCTTGGTGTGTGAAGTATATTTTATGTTGGGTTAGGTGCACCCACCTTGGTTTTGCAGAGCCAGAAGCAGAAGAGGGTAGTCTTGTCCCTATAGTTGGTCTAGTTACCCTAAGACCTCATAGAAATTTTGGAGCTAAGCATTCCTAAGATCCATCTAAGGGTATACTAGTAGCCTATTAGAGCATAAGTGTCATTTTAGACACCAACAGTTGTAGTTTGGTCATGGGGCATGATGATTATCTGCAGGGGGTTGTACCATCAGGAATGGGTAATGTTTCTCAAGGAATGTTGCAAGAGGACAATTAGACTGATAACATAGAAAATTCATGATCCTTAGTACAAATTGGGGATTTTTCTCATTGATTAGGATCATTCTGGGATCTGCTTTCTCTAGGCTGCTTGGTTTTCCCCCAAATGTATTAAATTTTGATTGTATTTTAGTTGGTTTGGTGGGTGAAAACCATAGCCCTTGCCTCAGCCATCCATAGATTGTTGCATCCTGATCTTTTTGGGATTCCAAGATGACTGATGGTATATATTGCAGTAGTTTGTTATTTTAAAAGGGGGTTGATGTTATATTGAAAATCAATGTAAAGGATTGAACAAGGAGAGCTTGGATTTTGGGTTTGTTTCCTAGCATTTTGTTGTTCTGGTAATGTATTGATTCTATAAATTTTAATGAGAATACACTTGGATTCCAATCTCAAATTCATGTTAGTCTTCTTTTTTTGATCTTGGGCTCATATACGTGAATGTCATAAAGTGAGTTAGCATATGGTAAACAAAGAGTATTGTAAAATTATCTTTGAGTTCCTAACAAAGTTAGGATTAAAGTCTTTAAGGTGGTTTCAGTGAGTTCATGGCTGGATAGGAATTTTATGATCAAGTTTGAGAGTGAGAGGGATAATAGGCAAAGCACTTATTCTGAGTTTAGGAGTATTTGATTTAGGATTCTTAGTTGATATGTGTTATTGGGTGACTCTATGGCCTAGGTTAAGGCACTAATCCATTCTCTAGAAGTAGTTTATCATCATCCAACACACATTTAAATGATAAATCTTCAAAACAATTTGTAAAGGATATAGTTGTGTAATATTTTGTGGCTCCTTTGAAGAAGTGAGCCAAAGGTATACCCGCTTGAGCATACAAGCTCAAAGTGTAGGAGGATCTCTCTGATCCTTGTTAATTGGCCCTTTTCCTTGTAGTCTTTGGAGTGGTGATAGAGTTAGTGACATTAATTTATGAATCATAGTGTAAACTTGGAAGTAGAAAGAAAAGACAACCAACAAAATGGTGACTCTACTGGGGAGAGTCTAGAGATAAAAGTTATTAAGTGGACTCTTGTTTTTCCCATTGTATTCAGTTAAAGATTTCCCACTTTGGTGGGTGGTGACTCAAAAGATTAGAACCAGTGCTATAAACTATAAATCATGGACAAAAGAAGGAATACTAGGTCCTTTGTCAAGAAAAATCTGGAGGTTACTCTGGAACAGTTACCTAGATAGGAAAAGAAGAGTTAGATCAGAAAAAATGGTGAGTCTACTAGTGCTCCCATGAGAGAACAAAGAAATACTAGAAATAGAGCACCACTTGCATCCTCTAATGAGGAAGATTCACAATACAAGAGTTCTAGATCAGATAGTGGCCACTCTAAAGATAAATTTTATGATACCCAAGAGGCAGTATTTCAAGATAAGGGTTCATTACTTGCAGGGCAGGATGAACAAGCTAGAGAAAGGGGTTTTGAACTAGATTTAGATCCTGATGAGGATATGTTCAGAAGGCAACCCATGAGACCAAGATAGGTCCATTTCCCATATCAAAGTCTCATTGATATGGATGTGTCATCAAGTTCTGATGATATTATGATAGACCCAAATGATTTGAATGCACTAAGGTTATAGTTGGCAGAGTAGGATGCCATACATAAGAGGTTACAAAAGGAGAGAGAAGTTGAAAAAGTGAATGCTCTGATAGAAAAAGAATCTCTTCTTAGAAAGATTAATGAGTTGAAGGAGAGAAACAAGATGCTTGCCTCTACTCCTAATACTTTGCAACATGATGTCTTTGGTGATCTTGATGCTTTGAGAAGAGAGTAGGAGTGCTTGTTGCAAGACCATGAGTTTGATAAAGAGGGCCTTGTGATCAGGCAGGTTCAAAGCTATACTTCCCTCCCTAAAGATAAAGAGGGGCATGAGATCACTAGACCTGTTGTTATTGTTGGTGAGAAAGGAAAGCAAAAGATGGTGGGACATCAAACAAGCAAATAATTGATAATACTAGGGGTCCCACCACCCAATTTAAATAAGGATATAGAGATGGAGAGAAGAAGGAAAGAAGATGAGGACTTAGCAAGAGAATTAGAGAGGGCTGAAATTGAAGCCTCCATTGCAGAAAAGAGAAGCAAGATCCAATTCTTGAAGGCTTCATTTGTCAATGCTCTTGGCCCATCTGCTGATGAACTAGGTATGCCATCTATGACTACTACTATTCCACTTAGTAATGCTACTACTAGCTCAATTCCTTCTTCATCTGCCAAGATAAATGTTGATCCTAGACAACAGTCAAATGCACAAGTAGATGGAAATGTAAATGTAAACTTTGATCCTAGGGTTAACACTACTTCAAGTTTTCAAAGAAGACCTATGCAACTAGAAGGCTATAGGAAAATTAGTTTTGATGGAATACCTGGCTACCCAAATGCTTTTCCAACTGATATAAGAGATAAGATACCTAAATTTTTTGGTAATAATGCTATTAGTTGTGAAGAACACCTTAGGTTATTTGTTGATGTATTAAATGATTATGAGGTAGAGCATGATGATGTAGTCATGAAATTATTTGTTCAATCTTTGGTGGAAGATGCTAGAGATTGGTTTAAGAGACTCCCTGACAGATGCATTGATACATGGGATTCTTTTGAGAGATGTTTCAAGGAACAGTATGGTGATAGGCCTAATGCTAGTTTCATGTTGAATGAGTTCAACAGCATAAGAAATAATCAGAATGAGTCTGTAGTTGAATTTAATATGAGATTTTAGAAGGGTATGCATAATTTGTTTTAAGTTATGAGGTTAGATGATAATGTTTGTTTGACCACATACTTCAATGCTTTTGATGGAAAGATGGGATATTTGTTGAGGGACAAAGAACCAATAACTCTTAGAGATGCTTTTAGGATTCCTGTCAACATTGAAAACAATATGAAGATATCAAGGAAATTGGGTGGTAAAAGAGATGATCCAAAGTTGTTTGGAGATAAAAAATACAAAAGGGATAATGAAAGGAGTGTTGGAAATAAGAAACAAGAGGAAGATAAATTGGATAAGGTGTTGAATGCATTGAAGGATTTAAAAGCACCTGCTAATAGAATTAATAATGCTCCTACCAATGATAAGCCTCAATTCAACAATAATTTTAGTAGGCAGAATAGATTGCAGAATTATCCCTACAACACCCAATGGAAGGATGGAAAACCTGTTGTCCCTGCTGCAAGAGGAAATAATGATAAAGTTGTCCCTGATCCTTTACAAAGGTCCTCTTTAAATGTCATAGAGGATACACCATGGTGTATAGAATGCCAGTCCCCTCATTCTATAGAGCATTGTGTGGTTGCACAATCCATGTCAGCATACCAAGATGATAATAATGAGGAGTTAGATCAAGAAGAAAATCATGATGACATTGGATGCAACATGGAAACTTCATATTTGGGATATGAAGATGATTCTAATATTGATGAAGAAGCAGTTGTGTGTTTGAAAAGACACTATAGGGCATTTTTTGATTAGGAGGTTTTTTCTGATAATGATGATATTAATGAAAAGACATGTAACATGAATTCTTCCTCAAAAATAGTAAATTTGAGAAGACCTTCAAAGAAAGAAATGGATAGAATTACTATAGAAATGATTGCCGAAGTGTAAACTAGAGGCATGGTGGCAAGGAATACAAATGAGAAAGTTGCATGAATGTGATGCAGTGCAAGGCAGGAGAATCCCTGATGGAGATGTCCTAGTCCCCAGCAAATAACCACACAATAGAATATAATAACAATACAAAGATTTAGAACCACACAATGCCAAAACTCATAATAGAATTATCATATTTCATCCAACATGCCCGGCTGTAAGGCCTTCCAGGTTATGGCCAAATACAATGTAATTACAATAGTAACTTTGCAAGATCCCTCAAGATCAATCCAAACCCTAGCCACACTATGGTAGAAACCTCCAAGAAGATCTAAACTTGTGCCCACAAGCCCTCCAAGAAATCTCCTTGTTTTCCAAGCCACAGCTACTAGTTCTCCTAAAAATTCACTCCTCTACCTCTTCCTCTTCTCCAAGATGGATGAATGATGCCCAAAGACTTCCCCCACAAACTCTACTTATACCAATCTAAGCCATAGGTCAGCCCTGAATATAAATTAAATACAAATACATAAATTAAATGCCACAAGTCAGCCAACAACAACAATTAAATGTCCAAAATAGATGTCTTAGTAAAATTATGATATCTCCTAGCTCTAGATGAATTAGAACTCGTGGTTCAAACCGTAGGAAGAAATATAGGCCCTCTTTAATCCTTGAAATTCCTAAGCAAGACCAAACTCCTCCTAGGCCATGCTGAGCAACCAAGACCATGCCAAGTTCCATTAAATACATCATAACCAATTAATCAAGACCCAAGTAGGTTTATCCAACTCTACCAAACCCCTCACATATGAAAATAAGTCCACACGACTCCATCAAATTTCCCAAACATGCAGGATAGCCAACTACCCTGGGATGCTCCTGCATCAGACTCCCGAGGTGTGAAAAGATGTTCTCACTAGCTGGAAGAACATCATTTGGGATTCAACACATAAATCCCTGAATGGTTCTTCACATACATGTCCTCCAAGTCTTCAACTTGCACATTATTTCCCTTGTTTTGCTGCTGCTTCTTCATATCCATCCTCGATGTCTCACAGGTTTTCTGTCCATGCTGATCTCTAACCCTTTCAAAATCTACCAACTCAACCTGGCTACCAATGCTCAGGTTCCTTCTACCAACCTCTTCATTTTGCAAGGGAATTAGGGAATACTTCCTGCCATCTTTCAAAATTGTAAACACATTCTTGACACAATCATGCATAGCCCTATAATCATACTACCAAGGTCTACCAAGCAACAAATGACAACTGTTCATGTCCACAATATCACATAACACTCAATCCTTATACTTCCCAATCTAAATACCAACAAGGCACTACTCCCTTACTTCCAAAGCATGCTCACCTTGCAACCAACCAATCCTATAAGGATACGGATGTCTTGTTCTTTTCAAACCAAGTTTCTGAACCATCTCCTCAACAACAAGGTTATCAGTACTACCACCATCCACAATGACATTACAGACTTTTCCACCAGACTTGCAATGAGTCCTGAACAAATTAGTCCTTTGACAAGATTCTCATGTCCTTTGACCCATCAGTACTTGCCGAGCTAGAAAGCTCTCTCCTTGCTCAAGTTCTTGGTCTTCAACCTCATCCACAATAGTAGCTCTTCTATCACCATCCTTTCCCAGACACTGATAAGCTCTATGCCCTTCTTCATGACATTTGAAACAAGTACCCTTAAATTCACCTTGACTTGTCCTTCACTTTTGATCAACAAGTTTTGGTTCAGCTTCTGCATTTGGTTTCACCGAATAATCCTGCTTCTCCTTCCCTCGGGAACCACCTTGATTGTTCCTCTTCAACTTTTCTTCGGCCCTCAAAGCATACTGGTAGGCATCCTCAACTGAAGAAATATTCAGCATACCAACCTCATCCTAAATATTGAATCTCAAACCATTAATGTACCTAGCCACCTTCTCCTTAGATAACTCTCTATGTCCAGAATGAATATTCAACTTGTAAAACTCCTCTGTATAATCTTTCACAGTCATATCCTTCTGTTTTAAATTCTGCAACCTCTTAAACAACTCAAATTCATAATCAGCAGGAATGAACTTAGCCTTCAATTTAGTCACCATCAATCTCCATCTAGTGATCTTCATTTCACCCTCCTCTTCTCTATCTCACTATAAATCTTTCCACCAAAGAGTAGCATGTCCCTTTAGCTTGGTCTATGCTATCCTCACTCTGAGTGGATCCTCAATATCCTCAAATTCAAAATAGTCTTCCAATTCACCAATCCAATCAATCAGGTCTTTAGGATTCAAAGTACTTGAGAAATTAGAAACCTCCATCTTATGCTTTAGCTTCAACTGAGGTCCAGATCTATCAAACTGAACAATCCTATTTCCTCTAGGTCTCTCATCTTGCTCAGCTCTACCATTAGATCTAGTAGTCTCAAAGTCTTTAGTAGCTTCCTCATAACCATCTTCAGTACCCACATGCCTAGGTATACCACCCAAGGCACTTACAATCTCAGCAATCATATCACTCTCTTCATCAGCTCCATCTCAGATCTAAGACTGGCTTTAACCTCCTCTATTTGAGCCTTAATCTTCTCTGAGATTCTTTTGTCCACAGTATCAGTAAGATCATCAATTGCCCTAGGGTCCAATCTTCTCAGAGGCATCTTCCAAGATCTTCACAAACCCTCTGCAACAAATCACCAACTAGGTCCAAACTTTTCTCTGATACCACTTGATGCAGTGCAAGGTAGGAGAATCCCTGATGGAGATGTCCTAGCCCCCAACAAATAACCACACAATAGAATATAATAACAATACAAAGATTTAGAACCACACAATGCCAAAACTCATAATAGAATTATCATATTTTGTCCAACATGCCCGGCTGTAAGGCCTTCCGGGTTACGGCCAAATACAATGTAATTACAATAGTAACTTTTCAAGATCCCTCAAGATCAATCCAAACCCTAGCCACACTATGGTAGAAACCTCCAGGAAGATCTAAACTTGTGCCCACAAACCCTCCAAGCAATCTCCTTGTTTCCCAAGCCACAGCTACTAGTTCTCCTCAAAATTTGCTCCTCTACCTCTTCCTCTTCTCCAAGATGGATGAATGATGCCCAAAGAATTCCCCCACAACCTCTACTTATACCAATCTAAGCCACAAGTCAGCCCTAAATATAAATTAAATACAAATACATAAATTAAATGCCACAAGTCGGCCAACAACAACAATTAAATGTCCAAAATAGATGTCTTAGTAAAATTAGAACTCATGCTTCAAACCGTAGGAAGCACTATAGGCCCTCTTTAATATCTAAAATTTTGAGCCTCTAAATCTTGTGGAAAATTACTTATACGACCTGTAATAGGCACCAAATTCCTAAGCAAGACCAAACTCCTCCTAGGCCATGCTGAGCAACCAAGACCATGCCAATTTCCATTAAATACATCATAACCAATTAATCAAGACCCAAGTAGGTTTATCCAACTCTACCAAACCCCTCACATATGAAAATAAGTCCACACGACTCCATCAAATTTCCCAAACATGCAGGATAGCCAACTACCCTGGGATGCTCCTGCATCAGAATGTTTACAAAGAACACCAACTCTAGGGAACTGAGTGGAAATAGATCAAAGGATGATCATCTAATGAGGTTCAAAAATGTAAAAGGTAAGAAGTGGGAGCCTAAGGGAGTTGGAGCTGAAAAGTTTCCTACTGTTCAAGACAAGAATCATCAGAGTGAAGTGAAAAATCTAGTTGGCACAAAGGCTAGAGCTGAAAAGGTAAAGGTCATAGCTACAACCAATGTATCAGATAAACAAAAGGACACTAAGGCAGAACAGATTGAGTTTCCTCCCTTTGCTCCTATTGATATGTTGGTTGTGTTGTCTCAAATAACTGTTAAGGTTCCATTTTTAGAATTGTTAAGGATCCATGAACATAAGGATAGGGCTATTGCATGGGTAGATAATGTTCATAATAATGATGTTGCATGCAATGGACCTCAGGATAAAGTTTTAAAGGAAGTGGAGGTTCAAGGATTGGTATCTCACATACCACCTATATACTTGGATAGTTCTGTCAATGCTAGCCTTGAAAATATAGATCCACTCTTCTTGAGTATTCTTGTGAATGGAATGAAGTTAAGAAATTGTATGATTGATTCTAGTGCTTCCACTACTGTTATGCCTTTTAAGATAATGGAAAAGTTAGGTCTCAAAGTTGATATAGATCAAGGCAGATGTTGTGCAATGGATCAAAGGGAAGTACCAGTCATTGGGACTATAAATACAATGCCATACAGATTGGCAGCTTATCTAGAGAAAGAATTGACTATGAGTGTTTTGGTGGTAGACATTCCACCCCATTATGGTATGCTATTATCTAGGAAATGCAATGCTTCCATGGGTGGATGTTTGCAGTGTGATCTCTCTTCTGCAACTTTCAAGATTGATGGTCAGTTTGTTAAGATTGAAAGAGAACCAAGGGTAAATTATATGATTGAAAAGGATATTGATAATGAGGTTACCTGCTTTGTAGATACTGATGTCAATGCTTTCAGAGATGAGGTCACTGTACTTGAGAAGGAGCCTATATTGCCATGTATTGCTAAAGAGATAGGTTCTAGGTCTGCGAAGGGTGATTTGTGGGTGATGTACTTTGATGGTGCTAGGTACAAAGATGGAGTAGGAGCAGGTATTTTACTCATTTCTCCTAATGGGAGAACCTATAAGTTTTCTTTCACATTGAATTTCTTTTGTACCACTAATATAGCAGAGTATGAAGCATTATTGCTAGGATTGAGATTGGTAGAAAAGCATGGAATTAAAGGTATAAAGGTTATTGGGGATTCTGAATTAGTGGTGTCCCAAATAAGATCAGTATACGCTTCCAAGAACAAAAGGTTCAAACAATACATAAATGCTATTTGGGATTTGATTGAATGTTTTGATGCCTTCAATATTGAGTGGAAGGATAGAAGTAATAACAAGATGGCTGATTTATTAGCCAATATAGCAATCAATCCTAGTGATATTACTTTTGCTGGCCTCTCCAAAGTTGAAATTCAGACTAGGCCTAGTATACCAGACAATGTTGAGAATTGGCAAGTTTTTGAAGATGACCAGGATATCTTGGGATTCATGAATTGTGAAGATCAGTATCATGGTCAGGAATTAGATTGTTTAGCCTTGGTTGAGATTACAGAAGGAAAGGAGGTTGTCCTTGGTAATGAGGTCATTCAACTTAAAACTAACAAGGTTCCTAAGGGACTTGTTCTAGAAACTATATTTGATAGTCAAGATAGAGTTCAAAAGGATATTAAAAATGAAGATCATATAAATTTGGATGAGATAAATCTTGGAACACAAGAAGCACCTAAGAAGGTCTACATTGGTAAGGATGTATCTCATAAAGTAAGGAAGTCATTGATTGGATTACTAAGAAAATTTAGGCATGTTTTTGCATTGTCATATGATGACCTAAAGGTTTATAGAGAAGACTTGTTCTAGCATGTTATTCCTTTGAAAGAAGATGCCAAACCCTTTAGGCAAAAACAAAGGCCTATAAATCCTACTTTGGCACCTAAGATGTAAGAAGAATTAATGAGGCTAAGAGATGTTGGAATTATGAAGCCCATTAGGCATTCTTCTTGGGTGTCAAATTTGGTCCCTGTTAGGAAGAAGAATGGTGACATCAGACTTTGTGTGGATTTTAGAAATTTGAACATCAGCTCATTGAAGGATAACTATTGTTTGCCCAATATGGAGGCTATGCTACAGAGAGTGACTAGATCTGAATTAATGTCTATGATGGATGGTTTCTCTAGTCATAATCAGGTAATTGTGAAAGAATCAGAACAATTTAAGATGGCTTTCACTACACCATGGGGGACATATATTTATGTGAGAATGCCTTTTGGTCTCACAAATGCTGGTGCAACTTTTCAGAGGGCAATGGATGTTGCCTTTTCAGATTTTATAAATGATTTCCTTGTTTATCAAGATGATTTAACTACCTATTCCAAGAGGGAAGAAGACCATTGTACTCATCTAGAAAAAATATTTGTGAGGGCTTTAGAATATGGCATTTCATTAAATCCAAGGAAATGTGCATTTGGTGTCACTAAGGGTAAGTTGCTTGGCCACTTGGTTGGAAAGAAAGGAGTTAGAATTGATCCTAAGAGGGTAGCAGCTATTTAAAAGATTCAAAAAAAAAAAAATGTTAAAAGAATCCAGTCTTTCTTTGGTCAGGTGAATTTCTTGAGAAGATTTGTTACAAAATTTGCTAAGGTTACTAGGCCAATATCCAAGATGTTGAAGAAAGGATCTGAGATCAAGTGGGAAGGTGAGCCTAATGAAGCTTTCAAGAATATCAAGTAGGCTATCAAAGATGCACTTATGCTCAAGGCACCTAATTACAATATTCCAATGCATATCTTTTCTTTTGCATCTTTTCATACTATTGCTACAGTTTTGTTGCAGAAAAATAATGAGGGTTATGAGCAGCCTATTGAATTCTTTAGTAAATCTTTGCAGGCTACTGAAATGAAATATGATATCAATGAGAAACATGCATATGCACTGGTGAAGGCTATCAAGGCTTTTAGGTGCTATCTGATGGGAGCAATTGTGATTGCTTTTGTACCAAGTGCAGCAATTAAGGATATCTTTTCATAGCAAGAGGTGTCTGGAAGGAGATGCATATGGATAAATAGAATTCAAGAGTTCAATATTGATATCTAGATTACGAAGTTGGTTAGAGGACAAGGATTGGCAAAATTGATGGTTCAGTCCAATCTTGATGCAAATCAAATAAATCAAACTGAGATTGATTACACTTGTGATATGGATGATTGCATTTGGTATCAAGATATTATCTTCTACTTAAGAAATATGAAATGTCTACCAGGAATGGATGATAGTAAGAAAAGGACATTAAAGTTATAGGCCATCAAGTATGTGATTGTAAAATGTAAATTATATAGGAAAAAAATGGATTGCATACTTTTGAAATGTGTCGATGAGAATCAGGTTGACAAGTTGTTAAAATAAATGCATGAGGGAGTTTGTGGAGGACACTATATGGGTAAAACTACTGCTTAAAAGGTCTTGAGAGCAAGATTCTAGTGGGCCAAAATCTTCAAGGATGTAGAGAAATTGGTAAGGAGGTGTGATGCTTGTCAGAGATTCTCTGGTAAGCTTAAGTTTTCAGGTAATATGCATTTAAGGCTAGTTGAAGTTCAAGCTCCTTTCCGACAATGGGGAATGGATTTCATAGGAGAAATACCAAACAAGTCTAGTGGAGGAAAATCTTGGATCTTAGTTGGTACTAATTATTTCACTAAGTGGGTAGAGGCTATCCCCACAAGGAATTCAACTAGTAAGGTGGTGACTGATTTCTTGCTGAATAATATTGTTACCAAGTTTGGTTGTCCTAAGAGGATAGTTAGTGATAATGCAATGTGCTTCAGGTCTACTGAGTACAAGAATTTCTGCAAAGGTCTAGGAATTCAGATGTCATACTCCTCACCCTATCATCCACAAGGTAATGAATAGGCATAATCAACAAATAAGAGCTTGATAAAAATCCTCAAGAGGATCCTTGATAAGAATAAAAGAGCATGGAGTTCAAAATTTCCATTAGCTTTATGGGCTGATAGGGTAACTATGAAGAAGGCAATTGGTTGTGCACCATTTGACTTAGTATATGGGATACATGCAAGGATGTCTCAGAACAACTTGTTGGAGATGTATAAGTTTATTTAGTTGTATGATGATGATATAGATGATGAAATGTAGTTAAGGATTGAGGACCTCATCAGACTGGATGAAACTAGAAGAGAATCAGTTTCAAGAAATGCCAAGCTGCAATTGCAGGTCAAGAATTTGTATGACAAAAGGACTGTTGAAAGGAGGTTTGATCTTGAGGACTTGGTATTAATTTGGAATGCTAGATTGGAGGAAAAAGGAAAACATAGAAAATTTGATCCAATCTGGTTGGGGCCATATCTAATTCATGAAAAATGGGGCCATGATTCTTACATTGTGAAAGAACTAAATGGTGATGTTCAGGAATTGCCAGTTCATGGATAATTCTTGAAGAAATACTTCAATTGAAGGTATCATTCTTTCCATGAACAGTAGGTAGGTTTGTACATAAGTGTGAGTTCTTTTGGTAGGTTTGTAGGGTTTTTTCCTCTTGCTCCTTGTTTTTGTTGTCCTAAAGGTGGTCTGCTCTCCAAAAGTTCTACATTCTTGCATGGGCACAAGTTACCCATCATCCCAAAATAGAGCCATTGTTAGCACCTGCAATAAAATTCATGGCTATGTAAATTTTCCTTGGCCTTTGCAATTTTTTTCCTGCCCCTGGCCTTAAACCCTAGTTTATAAATTCAAAAATTTGTAGCCATTGGTGAAGAAACCCTAATCTGTCTTGGCCCTATTCTATTTAAGCATTACTTTTTCTACTTACTAAGTCCCAATTACCCATGTGCTAATTTCACTATGACCACCTTGCATGTTATGTTGTTAGGTTACTTTATCGGGACCCCTTTAATATTTCCTGTTACACCTAAGTCCTTCGTTAATATTTCCAAGTGTTTCAACCCTTTAAGAATTTGTAGCTGTCCTTAAATCACAAGGCTTCCTATTGTCAAAAGTTCTGACATGTGATTTAGCGACAAGGTGCCATTTGTCCCAGTGGGCCCATCCTCAACTTTTCTTGTAGGTTAAAGAATGGACAAAATCAATGACTAGCGTTACACCGTTGATAAGAGATGATGCCCTTTTAAGCATCGTGGTGTAGTGACAACCGCCTGATCCTCCTGTGTGTTGTGGCTAGTATATGGTGGGTCCTTGTCTGCCATGTCATTATGACATGAATGATTGTGATTGGATGAGATTTAGGCGACGTGGCGGCTGACAGGATCCTATTATTAAAGATGATTTTAGATGTGGGTCCACTGCCAGTTATGCACACATGGTGATTTCTCATTGGTCAAGCTTGAGTCTGAGGTGGAGGTTGTTAGAGTGACTTGTGTGCAATGAAAAAAGGTGTATGTTCGCTTGCCAGATATTATGACATGGCCTTCTCTGATTGGTTAGAAACTATTGATGACAAGGAGTGTTGCCAATGGCACCTAACAATTTTTGGATTCCTCAAGATCTATGGTGGTTGCATGATCTCATGGAATCTTGTGAGCCCATGAGATCATGCGCTAGCCATCTGATCTTCCAGAGGGTAGTGGCTACTGACAAGTGGGTCTGAATTGCAAGGTCATATTGGGTGCAAGGTGTTGTAGATTTATTGAGTTTTGATTGGTTGTATTATCCTAATTTTTGTGTCCATGCAAATTTGGCTAAACCTATTCCTAGGTCACTGGTTTGGCCCTGCCAAGCACTCTAAAAAATTTCATGGCCTCACATTTTGTTTCCTGGTCTCTGCAATTATTTCAAGCCCCTGGTCTGTAGGTTTAAAATTCATAAAACTAGCCGTTACATCCAAAAAAAATTCCAAAAGGCCCTAAAAACCCTAAGCCTTTGTTCTAATTTGTAGTTACTTTATCTCAGCCACTTAAGTCCCCTTTTTAGCATGTGTGCTTTAATCTTTTAGCCCAGTCACTAGTTCTCCTTTTCTTTCCAGTGGTTGTCTTTTCTTCCCGCGACTTGGCAAATACAATGATTCTCATAATCACTGATTGTTTCCTCGTCACCGCAAGATATCCTGCGACTGGGCAAACATTAATATCTCTTTAGTCGCATGACCGCTAAGTTCTCCGGTGGCATTATCTTTTATTCAGTGATTCTGTGAATGCCTTGTTCACGTAATAGCCTAGAGTTCAGTGGTTAAGTCCATAACAGTTAGTGATTCGGTGGGCGGTTAGCTTCCCTTCAGTCGCACGGTCGCTCAAATCTTTCGGCGGTCTCAGATAACCAAGGGTCCCAGTTAGCAAGATCTACGACTGATGTGTGTTCTCATAGGTTTGTGTTAGAGCATTAGATCATGTGCTGACTGTCGATCTTGATTTTTCATCAGAGCTTCATTCAGTGGGTCCTTTCTTGCTGACATGCTCGCATCTGATTGGTCCACATAGTGATGAACTGGAACATGTTAGTGGGTTCTGATCCTTTCAAAAGGTTAGGGTATAGCAGGATCTCATGGTTGTTGCTATGCTGCTAGGATAAGATGCACACTTTTTAAGTCAGTGGTTTAGTGACAATCATCCGATGTTCTTTTTGTAGATCGTGGGTCCATCTATCAGGTATGTTGACTAGCTCAAATGTAATGGGTCCACATAGCAATGACTTGGATGCTGTAGTGGGACCATGTCAGAAGATCCACAAATATGTTAGAAAGTTAGCAAGATCTACGGCCGGCGTGTGTTCTCAAAGGTTTGTGTCAGAGTATGAGATCTTGCACCAACCGTCATATTTGCCAAAGTGTTTAGACTTGTTAGTGGGTCCGTTGCCAGGTCAGGGTGAGTTGCTGAGTTCTTATTGGTTGGGATAAAAAGATATGTAAGGTGGTCCCAGTCCCATGTATTGCTAACATGCATGCTTTTGATTGGTTGCCGAATGGTGATAAGGATTTCTAGGTGGACTGATGTGTCAGTGGGGTCCGAGCTTAGGAAGGATCTACAACAGGTGTGTGAGTGTAAGGAATATTCTGGGGCTTTGAGATCTTGCACCCGCCGTTAGATTAAGATCTTATCTTTAGTGGGTCTGATGTTAGGGATGTGTTGAGGTGTGTGCCTATGAAGAGGCTAGAACAAATGAAAGATTGCCAAGTGGCAGGTCTAGGCCTAGGTTTGATAGAGTTTTTTGTGGTCTCAAAAAGTTTCACATACTCGCCCATTCGCAGAATGATTTAGCGGTGCTCCAAATGACTAAGTGATTCAGAAAATGCTTTGTTCACTGAATCTCTAAATAAATTGGTAAAGGTAGTAAGGGTTTCATGAATAAGAGAAGTCTTCAGTCGCATAGTCACTGAATGACTTAAAAGGAAGAAGGGTCTAGGTGGGTCCAATCATGCCGATATGCTGATGTGCTTGATACTCATTGGTCGAGGCTTTCTAGTTAGATTTTTTGACTTTTCTAAAGGGTTTCGTGACCATTCCAAGGATGATCTAAGCCGTTCATCTGCTAGGAAACATTGGACATTCATGGTTATGTTTTAAAATGACTGGCTAGCTGTTGATATTCAAATTTGAATATGTTTGCAGAGGGTTTTGTCGGTATTTGATCTACAGGCCGTGAAGCAGCGAGGTAGCTATAAAATTGATGTCTGCAGGACATTTGTAGTTAAGAGAAGATGATGATGAAGCCTGGGTGGCCATCATGGGTCGATTTCTTGTCCCTAAGAAGTACCAGTTAAACATTCATGGGGAGACTTTTGTGCAGAAAGGTGGATAGATCCAGGTTGTTTGTCTGTAGGCAACATAGTACAGGCATGGACACTCAACAAAATATTTGATCGGCCATGATATTTGTAGAGATGTATTTATGATGAGAGTTGACAGTTTTAGGGTTGATTATTATATTGTAAAAAATCTTGTAAACCCTAGTTAGATTTTTGACTCTTGGCTGCGTGCAAGAGGGATGTATATATTGTATTTTTAGAGCTTTTGAGTGAAAGAATTAACTTTTTCTGTAAAAAGAGAGGGTTCACAATTGTAGAAGAAAATCATCTTTTCTTAAGGGTCATCTGTGGTATCAACTCTACCCTCTGGCTTATACAATTGTAAAAAATTTTGATTGATAATACTGTGTGTGAAAATTGTACCTGATCTGTAGATACAACACTTCAGTAAAACATTAGAGGTTAGCAAAAATCAAAATCGTGCAAAATTGAAATCTATTAACCAAGTGATTTACTGCCTTCTAGTAGGTGTGAGATTGATGTTCTCAGATTGTTATCGAGATCAGTGACCTAGACGACACCTAAATGAAGGATTTGAATGCAATTGATCTAGATATGAATTGAATGCAATTAATCTATTTTTTGGATTTTCTATGCAATAAGAATGATAAAAACTAATATGAAATTGATCTATATGAAAAACTGATATGCAAGGCTAATCTAGAAATAATATGATATGAATGCAAATGAAATTGATCTCACAAAAGCCTTGATTCGTAATAAACTTTGATTCTTTGTCCTCCAATTCGACAGTGCGAGGATGCAAAAAAAAATGAGATGCTTTGAGATGAGTTGAGGCCTTTATAGATATCCAGGGCTTTGGAGGTGCATGGAAAAAAGCCATAAATCACTTAGATTAACTCAGCTTGCTTTTTGAGTTATCTGATAATAAAGATAATTTAATTCACAAAAACATGCAAATCATGCAAAAACAACTTTTTAACTCAAATTAGAAGTTTAGATCAACTTTAAAACTCAAAAAGGATGTTGAGTTCTAAAAAGTCAACACTTTGCATTAATTTTCTGATTTGGAGTTTAATTGTTTCTTTGATTATGCACATGGATAATTATGAATTAATAAATAAATAAAGTGATTTATGCTCAACTTAACTGATTTTTGAAAATAAATAATTGATTTATGGGTTAATCAATTATTTAATCAAACTTTTATTAAAAACTATATTATTAAATAATGACAACTTGCTTTAATTAACTAAATAAGAATTTAATCAATTATTCATAAGATATTAGATTTATTGTCAAAATTAAATAATACAATTAATAATAGATAGAATTTAATTTAATTACATAATTAAGTGGCAAGATATTAAATCTAATTAATTAAATATGAAAATATTCAATTAATCAAACTTAGGATAAATGTGATTTATCGCCAAATAATCATTAAATTGAAGATAATTAAGATAATTAGGAATATTGCTAGGAATATTCCCCGATGTAGAATTTAAGATAATCAATTAGAATTCGATGATGTTTAGATGTGCCTTAGGTTAAGACTTTGATGTCGATTTCATTCGAATTGTTGATATAGAAGATTAATGAACTTATAGCCCATTTTTGGGGTATTACATTTTCCCCTCTTTGAATTACTGTACGAAGCGTAATGGTTCAAAGATAGTCTGTGTTTGATAGAGATGTGAAACTGATTCGAATTTGATAATTGATATGAGATAGAAGCTGATTGATATTGATTTGATATGGAGATAATAGGTCATGAATGACCAAAGATAATGTTCACTATAACAGCAAATGAACCTATGGTTGCGAAAAAGTTTCAAAATGCCTGATTCCAAACCTTAGGATTGCAAAGAAGTGAGTGACCAGTTCTAGACTCGATTGTCTTACTAGAACTAGCAGGTATCACATCCGAACCCTTCAGTTGCCGAAGAACCAAGGAAAGAACACTATGATCCGATGGTTGCAAAAACTGATACAGTTTACAAGATTAGGAGAATACCAGATTGATATGGATCTTGATGAATCTGATATGCCCTAAGTGATGATAGATTTGCCCTGAGTGATGAGGTCTTTTTTGATGAATCAGTAACGAGACGTGATTGTTGTCTTGATTACTAAGGAAAGATTGATAGAATTTGATTTACAGACTTTGAATGATGTGCAATACCATGCCCCCTTTAGGATTAAAATTGAAATCTGACAAGAAAAGTCAGCGTTGAGAGTTCAGAAGCATGTTAATTGATTGGCAAAGTGATTATACACGTTCAAGAATGCATTCTGCATCGTTGGAAGGTCCCAAAAGACCAAGTTTGACTAGGTTAAACCATGAGTTGAGCATAGTTGACCAAGTTGAAATTTTGATAGTTTGATGTAAGATAATCAGTTAAGTTGAATGCTGGATGTTTGTGATGATTGAAGGTCGATTATGCAAGTAGTAGACCGTCCTAGGGAAAAAAAATTTAGATCGTGATTTTGACATATTAAATGATCTCAGATTTGAATTTCGATCCCGAAAATGGATTCAGAACATCGATATTAGCCAGGGGTGCAATTTTAATGAAAAATAGAGTACTTTTGAAAATTAGGTCAAATGCTATATAAAGGCCTGAAGGGACATTTTTAATTCATTTCAACCGTTTGACTTTGGAGATTTTGCGGAGCCCTCTGAGCAAGAAAATGGAAAAACAGCGAGATCTAAATGTTCTTGTGAGTTTGCATCGATTCGAGTGTAGCCAGAGATACCAGAGACCCCGACAGTATGGACATCCGGTAGGTGGACCTCTGTGCCTCTCTGCAAATGCAAATTTTTCATGTTTCATAGCATTTTTAAATTTTTTTGTACGTGTTTTGCTTTTTAAATTTTTGCATGTGTGAAAACTCATACGAGTCCCATACCAGACTCGTACGACATTCCATTTGAAATTTATGTGTCTTTTCAAGTCCACCCAAGTGTTGTATGAGAGGGACCCTTGTGTCGTAAGACATTTCATCGGGTCCCTCGAAACTCGTATGATCTCAGGCGCAGTGTCGTATGACCATGTATTGTCGTTTGGTCTTCTGTGGAATGTCGTACGACATTTGATGCTAGTTTGGATTGTCGTATGAAAAAAAAGTGTTGAAAACTGACTTTTAGGGCCAAATTTTGACTTTTCTGATGCCTGATGCTGATATTTGACTGGTTGACCTACCTTCTGAAGTACCTGACTGTCCAATTTCTATACTATTAGCCTGTTATTGAACCCAATTTTTGATAGAATGCCATATTTTTGTATGATATAGGTGACATATCCAGATGTACACGTCCGACATTCATACCCGTCTACCCAGAGATTATGTATCGCGCTTCCAGACCTGATGAGGGTTCATCTTGTTGCCTGTGGATTTGAGTATTTGATTCATTTACCCGAGATTAGGGTAAATCATGGCCTTTTGCCTGCCTTGATTGAGAGATTCCATTCGGAGACACAGATGTTTCATTTACCTATTGGAGAGATGACCGTCACTCTAGAGGACATCTATAGGATATTGCACATTCCATTTCATAGCAGTTGGCATCCTGAGTATGTGAGTTCTGGTCAGGGTGGTCTTCATGCCCTTAGGCATCTGTATGGAGATGATACATAGTTGACGGGGTCCATTTCCTGGGAGACCCTTGTATAGAGATATGGTCACACGCACTGCTTAGAGTGCATTATTGTGGGGATGATTGGAGAGCTCATCATGCCAAGCCATCAGCAAAATGACTTTTTGATGGGATGGGCTCCGATGGTAGCACTGCTTATGGCTACACCCACTGAGCTTGCCTGGGGTCAGTGCCTCTTGGCACATATGTTTTCAGAGATGCATGAGACCATGTATTAGGATTGCAAGAGCTTTGCTTCAGGAGCTCTTGTATTATAGATATGGGCTTGGGAGCATATCCCAGTATTGAGACCAGTTTTTCAGACACAGCGGCAGCCACAGGAGCCAGTGATATATTCATATGCTAGTTATGTCACACAGGTCCATATGGGTCATACCAAGTACTTCCGGTGATGTCTAGATGACATGAATTTTGTTCATTGGAGGCCATATTTGTAGATAGAAGTCTGGCCCACTGCGAGGGAGCAGTATAGTTTTCTTTTTCAGAGTCAAGTACTTATTGGCTGCTCTCCCACTATTCTAGAGAGATTTTTGATTAGCACAGTGTGGCGTTAGTATGGATGCAGATAGGATGCCCCCTGAGAGTACACTACATATGCTCACATTGTGTGTGAGATCAGGCTCAGATGGACACCGAGGCTCTCCTATTCCTTATGTGCAGAGGAGTACAGTGCCATTATAGGCAGAGGTTGGGACTATCGGCCATAGGTTGTTGATGTAGGAGTGACAGATAGATACATTGTGTGGCTTGTAGATCATCCCATCCATAGATTCTTAGATCCTACGGAGTTGATACCCTCCATGGAGGAGGTGATGGATGTTATAGGTGTTCCTATGGTACAGGGCCTGAGACCACAGGCAGTGCATCCTACACTGCTTAGAAAGAGAGGAAAAGCTCCATTGCAGAGATCATCTAGGCATATGAGGCCTCCTTTTCCTTCTACTTCTCCCATTGGTACATCCACAAGGTCACATAGATGATCCAGGGGTGAGAGTGGTACTTTGGGCAGTGTCAGTGTGACAGATGAGGTGTTGGCCGGTGAGCAGTTTGCAGGTTGTGATGTAGATCCCACACAAGTAGACACCACTTTTGATTTGGGTGTGGATGTTAGATGCTGTAAGGCGCATAGATCAGATACCACTGGATAGCAGCCAGAGGACCCAGCACAGGATACAGAGATGCCAGCAGCTGTAGCAGAGCCTACTATTCCTCTCACTTCATTAGAGATGATTAGACAACTTAGAGTTCAGGTCTGGGACCTAAAGGTACAGAGTGCCAGATGGGAGTAAAGGTTTCAGAAGGCAGACAGGTAGTGCACTGAGCTTCATGTAGAGCTTCGCTCAGAGGTTCAAAGATTACAAATAGAGGTGACCCATCAGACCTCACGGGCCTCCTATTATGTATCTGCATACTATGCTATTGTTCCTGCTAGGCAAAGAGTACCTACATACTCTGAGTACATGGCAGCCTCAGAGGGAGCTAGGGCACCAAGAGTAGAGATCATACCAGATGCACCACCACCTCCTCCACTAGATACTAAGGAGCGTGTTGATAGTTGATTCCTGTGCTTATGTTTTGATATACTCTATTTTTTTTTATCACTGATATACTATTCTAATTCTGATAGCTTTCCGGAGCTCATTCTTTTGTACATTGTGCCAGTAGTGCACCCCTGACACATTTCAAGATTTTTGATATATATGAGATTGATATTTTGATTGTGACTTCATTTTTACTTGTCATGTTTCAATTTTATGAGGATATCATGTGATATTTATGCTGAGTAGTGTAGAATTTATGTATGGATCAATGCAATGCAATGATTTCTGTTATATGTATGGATGTTATGCAAATGTAATTGATTATGAAGATGTATGGATGTTATGCAAATGTAATTGATTATGAAGATGTATGTATGATTTATGCTTTATGCAATGGATGGAAAGCAATGCAACAAATGGTAATGATATGAGATGTAAATGATACACATGATATGTTTTTGCTGGTTGATGAAGACAAGTACTCAGTCTTATGTCAAAAGGATGTTTAACCCCAGAGGGTTACTGCTTGCGGTTTGATGAAGAGACCTTCGAGTGAGACTCAACCCTTGTTAGATGTGAAGAATTGATATGAAGAATTGTTTAAGCTTTGAAGAGTTTCCAAATAGTTGTGAGATATGCAAACATGAAAAATGCAAAGAGACATGCAAAATGAAATGCAACTTAAGACCTAGGACCTAGTCACTGATCATATGTCGATTTGTTATCATCATTGAACTTTTAGGTAACCGGATAAATTAATACAATCCCCACTAGCTAAAAAAAAACCATAGACATATGAATATTGATTTGCATACACAAGAATCACTACAACACCCATTGGTCAACAACCATGGATATATGAATATTGATTTTGTTTTCAAAATGTCAGATTAGATATAAGCACCAAGGCACAAACACCAGGATGACCTGAATATCATGTCCCTTTTGATATAGCAATTTGTATAAGCATAAAAACATGAACGTCATGATGAACTGAATATGCCTTGCATTATAAACACATCAAACAACCAAGAGATCATTCTAAATCCACTGTGAATTACCCGTAGTGACCCTTTATCATTCACATCCTTAGGTAAGATCGTGTTTCACAGTAGGAGAAAGAACTTACTCAGAAAGACAATAGTTAGATCAAACTTCCTTGAATTTTTTGGGTATCAATGGTCGAGGTACGCATGGCCATCCAATTCGAGATAGAGGCTCTTACAGTCGGACACCATTTCAATCTAGAATTTCCAAATTTGTTAGATTTTCACATACAAGAAGAAAACAATGAAAAGATAATGCCCCCAGTCACCACTCTCTAAATCCTATAAAGGACATCATCGAAGAGCTCGAAGGGACACAATATGCAAAAATATCAATGCGAATCAGTAAGCATACAAGGAGATAAAAGCATGTAAAAAAGCATAGATTGTTTTCAGTTTTCAGTTTGATGTTGATTGCGTTGTTGTAGATGCAAAATCCTTTTTGGAGACAAGACAAACTGACAGACTCACATGAAGCTTCAAAAGACTCTGACTGGATATGATATGTCTAAGATATACTGGAGAGCATAGGATATGACATTGATTACCCCCAAGTGTTAAGCATTGATAGGATATAGATGCCATTGTAGATTGGTGTACAAACCAACTTATTGAAAACTGGAAATGCAGAAACAAACTGAGAGATATGTACAAACTAAAGCAAAATTGAAAGCTGGGAAAGACCAAGATTGCGCTGATAGATGAAGCATTTTGAAACAAGTGGCACCCGTTTGCCAGGTTTTCACCATCTTCGCAGAGATTCTATTTTTGCTACCAAGGCGCCTGTTTCCAAGTTTTCACCAAGGCACTTTTACTCTTTTTTTCTCATTTTTTTGTATTTTTCATTTTTCAATTTTTTTGAATTTTTGATATTTTCTGATTTTTTTGTGAATCGTCAAGGCACCTATTGCTAGGTTTTCACCAAGATGTTCATTTTTTCAGGACTTTTTCCAATTTTAAAGATTTTTTCAGGACATTTTACCATAGATTGAATGTCTTAGGTGTAGAATTTCTTTAGATGGAGAACGTTGATTGGTTCTTGGAGCTGTTCTCCTTTAGTCATTAAGAGTTGATAGGCACCAGAGCCAAAAGTGGTAGTGATGACAAAGGGACCCAGCTAGTTGGGTTTGAACTTCCCCTTGCATTCTCGATGGGATTGAGTTTTAGGATTTTCTCTCAAGACTAGATCACCAACCTAAAATTCTCTATGTCTAATTTTCTTATTGTAACCTCTAGACATTCTCTTTTGGTATACTCTGAGATGATCATACGCTACTTGTCTGCGCTCATCTAGTAGTTCAAGTTCTTGCAACCTAGACACTCTGTAGTCATCATCATTTACTAGACCATGCATTCTAATTCTTAGTGATGGGATTTCAACCTCAATAGGTAGTACCACCTCAGACCCATAAACTAAAGTGAATGGTGTAGCCCTTGTATGAATTTTGATACTTGTTCTGATACTGGTTCTGATACTAGTTCTCATACTGGTTCTCATACTAGTTTTGATACTAGTTCTGATACTTGTTCTGATACTTGTTCTAATACTAGTTCTGATATTGGTTCTGATATTGATTCTAATACTTTCTCTGATACTTGTTCTGATACTGATTCTGATACTTGTTCTAATACTTGTTCTGATACTTGATAGAATCTTTTTCCATTGCAAACTCCCAAGCAAGATCATATCGTGCAGTCCCAATGTCTAGGAAGGTGGAGAATAAGAGGGATTGGCAAGCTGGTGGAGGAGATGGAAGACAAGAGAATGAAGGAGAATGAAGGGAAGAAATCTTCAAGGGAAAACTCCTCAAGAATACTCAAGCTAGGGAAAAATTGTCATGTAAAAGCACTTTTGGACAAGCAATGAAAGGCCAACATAGGATAAGTCACAAAAGCATAATGCCAAAGAAGGAAAGGATGTAGTCCAAAGGAGTAGACATGTCAAGAGGTTTCTTAGCACCATGTTTTACTCATTCTTTCTATTAGATCAAGACCGAAGGGCAAAATGATAGCGAAAGGCTCGAATGAATGGAGGAAAATGGATATGAAGGCTAAATAGGAAGGGAATGAAAACAAGATCATCATAAGATAGCTCACAAGATAGCCAAATGTTCATGTATAGATCAACATTGTCAAGATCAAAGAGAGAAGATGAAATGGATGAAATATGTAGAAGAATTACACATGATGCCTGATTGCCAGGTTTTCATCATGGTACTTATCCAAGGTGCCACAAGAGAGTGGTTTTCACCATAGGATGAATTTATTTCTCTTTACTTTTTCTACCAAGGTGCCTGTTTCCAGGTTTCCACCAAGGCACATTTTCAATTTTTGTATTTTTTTTTCTCTTTTTGGAAGAAGGCAAGCTTTCAGATAGTGCTCCTTGAAAGGATAAACCATGATATGCCAAGGAATCAAAATGATACACTCAAAGATGCTGATAGGGAAAGGGAGATGGAAGAGAAAAATGGAGGATAAGGTTTTATGTAAAGCAAGTGAGGTTGGAAGATAGGAGGAACAGGCAAGTGAGGAAAAAGGATAGAAGGTAGAAGGATAATGAATGAAAGGACTGTAAAAGGGTAGATGGAAAGGAAGGCAAGATCAACATCAACACATGCCTTGAAGGGTGGCGAGAGGATGGAGGAAATGTGAATGAAGGAATACGTGAAGGAATATGGTGAATGGATAGTAAAGGTTGTGGTTTAGGCACATGGAATTGAGGAATGCTTTTGGAAGAAGATGAAGTGGAAGTCTTTGGAAGCTTGAATGTCAACTTCACTTTTTGCTCAACACCAGACTCTTTCAAGAGATATTTTGGAATCCATATAGTTGTAGGATTTTCATTTCTTTTTGATGATCTAGAGAGAATATCTTTAATGATGGATTTTGGAACCCATACTTGTCTTGTAATTTTTTTTGTAGATATCTCTTTTGACTTTATGCCTCCACATCGTTTAGAGGAGACATGGTGATCTTCTCTTTTTGATGGATTCTTGTATTGCTTCTTTTTCTTGTATTGAACATTCAAGTTACTTCCAAAAGACTTGGGACTTGTGGAAGAAGGAGCATATGACTGGATTAGATGGGTGGGTGGATAAAAAGGATTCAAGGGTATGCATCTATGTTGATGTTGAGGAAAGATGGGAGATGGAGGGATGTAAGGACCCAAGATGGATGGTGGATTAGGAGAGTTAGGAGGGGAAAGTGAAGGGACATAAGGACCCAAGATGGAAGGAAGACATGAAGCCCTTAGTAGTGGTGGAGGAGGTCCAAGGATGGATGTGGAAGACACAAAAGGATAATCAATAAGTTCATCAACATCTATATGACAACCAAGGATATCAGCATCTTTAGAGTGAGCATTAGGATTTTCAATAGAATCATGGACATCTTGAATATGAGAACCTTCTTTGATAGGATTTTTCAAATCTTGCAAAGACCTAGAAAGAGTAGAAAGTGGAAATGAACATGGAGTGGTAGAATAAGGAGATGGAAGACTTTGATCTTGACAAGGATCTTTGGATAGCATAAGTGCATAATTTTTCTCTTGATTTTCAATAGGTGTAACATTGGAAGTAACAACACCATTTTTACCAACCTTAATGGAAGTATCATATTTGGAAAGCGCAAGTGTAGTAAGGTTATTTTGATTGTCAATAAGCTCAACGGTGTAGGTAGTAGCTTGATCTTGCTTAGGAGAAGAATTAAGACATGGTGGAATGCATGAAAAAGGGTGTGCAGGATCAAAAGAACCCTGAGGTGGATAAGAGACATCATGAAAAGGATTGGATGACATGGAGGGTTCTTGATCTTGATCTTTCTTTATGTTCTATTCTTCATCATTTTTAGAGTCCTCTTGACATGGAGCCACTTCTAAGGACAAGGAAGCATGTTGGGATTGTATGGAAGACTGTTGCAGAAATGGTGGAGGACTAGCTGAAGTAGGAATCATAGCATATAAAGGCTTAGGCTCTTTAGGTTTATCATTATTGAAAGTATTAGCAGCCAAGTGAAGGTTAGCTTGAATTTCTTGAAGAGGTAGCCCTGGAGGATAACTATAGGGACTCGTATGAAAAGTATCAGGGCTTGTGTCAGATGAAGGTTCTGTGAAAGATTTGAAAGACTCAGAAGTTTTAGGAAATGTACGGGTATTGGAGGAAGTAGGGGATGGAAGGGAACCATCACCAGACAAAGGTTCAGCATTAACATGATCTTGCTTGAGAAGATAATCTTTATTTTCAGCAGGAGAGTCCTTAGGAGAAGGATTCTTATAATATTGATGCTTCAAGGTAGCACAATTCATTTTATAGTCCTCAACAGTGGTAGATGGATCACAATCAAGGTATTGTCCACAAAAGACATCAAAATCTCTTTCAAAATTAGAATCATATGGATCACCATCATGATCTATCCAATGTGACAACCCATTTGTAGTAAGTAGGAACACACGATGAGGAAGACTCTTAGGAACAGAGGTGTCATAGGTATCATTACATTGTCTGTCGTCATAGTCATCATAGTCTCCAAAGTTGGATGTGTCTCTCTCCATGGAAGAGGTATCATAAGGGTTATCACATTGCTCAAATTCTATCCAGGGGCATGGTGACATGTACAAGTCTTTATCAAATGGAAAAGAGTATAGAGATTCCATGGAGAACTCTTTAGGTTCCTTTTCTTTCTTAAGATTGTTAAGTTCAACTTGCATAGCTTGTAGTTGCTTCATCATAGCAGTGATTAGAGCTTCTTCCTCTTGTGTACTAATTTTTTTTGACATGTGTACTGGTTCTCAATAGCTACTGCTCTGTTCTTGACATAGTGATTTGTATGATAGATTCTGGAAATAGGTTGTAAAAGCTGAAGTATCAGGCAATTTTGACAATTTTCTAACAACTTTTCAAAATTTTCCAAAATGACTTTCTGTAGACTCGTACGACAGTGGGTATGCTATGAAATGACAATTGTAAAACTCATACGACATTTGGGTAGCAATGAAATGACAGTTGAAAATCTCATACGACAGTTGCAAGATTTTGACTTTGAGAATTTGTTGGCATGGAAACTCATACGACACTGGGTACTCAATCATACGATAGATGGGTTGTAATGAAACGACACTTGGAAAAACTCGTATGACTTTTGACTTTCTGAAATGATTTTTGACTCCAGCAAGGATTTTATGTCAATTTTTATAAAATTTTGAGTTTGCAGATTCAGATTGTTTACAAATTTCAATGTCCAGATTTGAGGATTGTAACAGATTTGTTCATTTTCAATAACCAAATAGATAAACAAGCACGCAAAATAGCAAGCAAGTGATTTCAAGCATGTCTAAAAATAATGAACAAGGGTAAAAGCAATGTTGCGCATGAAAAATCAAGTGACTTATTCATTCTAATCCTCAGAAGTGCTAATTGTGTATGTTCCAAAAATGTTTTGCAATAATGCACATATACCCTATAAAATGAAAATTTGGCCTCGCTAGGGTTTTTTAGTAATGGTTTGACTCTGCAACTTTTATGATCCAAAGGGGTGAAATCCAATCCCAGCGCACCAGGGTTTTGACATAGTCTGAGAACTTAATCTTCAGGAGCTACTAGGGAGATCTGACAACCCAACAATGAACCATACCCATGGAGATTTTTTCCACAAGGACATTTATATAGCGGCTGTCACTACCATGGTGAAAATGGCTATTACCGCTTGAGGTTCTGTCAATGCAGTTTTCCCTGTGAAGGGAGTGTCCGCTATGGTTAACCCTCTGTAAAGGTGACTCACAATAGTATACCACAAGGGGAATTGGCTCCAGATCCAAGGTTTTGATGCCTCTTCACTTTTAACCCAAACAAAGCAAGCAAATTAATCCGACATGCTAAGACAAAGTTTGTCTCACCAAGGTCTATGATATCAACCCCACATGATCTATCAACCCCTTCAGAGAGAGAATGTATCAATCAATAAGGGAAGATGCACTAACCAATTTTGATTCACCAAAGCTCGTGATGTCTACCCCGAGTGATCTATCAACCTCTCCTGGGAGAGAATGTATCGATCAATAAGAGAAGATGCACTAACCAAGTTGAATGTGAGACGCACTAAGTATCCTCCCTACCTATAAGGATTCTATCATCAAGAAGGATTTCACTGGGAATCCAATCTCTCAAGAATCACAAATAGTGTTCATAGGGCCTAATTACTATGTGAGCACAGATGTATGTTTCCAAAAGAAAATCTACCAAAAGTACCCAAAAAGTAGAAAGAGGAACACTTAATGCTTAAAGTGAATATGAGATGAGTCCACAAGGTGGAACACTTAACACCTCACACAAGCTAAAAATAAGTCCCCGACTTAGAAAACAAGTGAGTTCCTAAAAAGTACAAATGGGTTGCCAAGTGGAACAATTAACGCTTCTCTCCTGTAGACCCCTCCCCTTTATGGCACTGAGATGCAACCATGGGGTGGAATGAGGGGCCGACGGATTAGCGAGTCCAATAACCCAAGATAGCAATCAAGATCAATCACAAGTATCTGAGACTACTTAATGAATCCTTAAGGGGTCACAACCTAGTATCAATTATGCAAGTGTGTAAAACAAAAGCATGAAAAGAATCACCCAAGCTAGACACACGAGAGATTTATTTTAAGCCCAAATCAAAATATTATTAGCACAAGTGGAATACCTAAGATCCTCGCAATGTGCTTAGTAGATTTTTACCTGATTCTAGCAAACTTTACACTTTTTTTTTTTAATCAAAACCAGCAAGAGTCAATCCAAAATAGAGAATTCCAACTGTTAAGATTAGCTGTTAGTCAAAATCTGAAAATCAAATCTGACAAACTACCTGCAAAAATGAAACGACAATTGAAATCTGATGTCTAAACTCGTACGTCAGTGGGTATGCTCCCAGACGACAATCTAGAAACTCGTACGACACTGGGTGTTTGATGAAATGACAATCCATCTTCCAAATGACAGTGGGTGCTTGATGAAATGATACTTGGTCAACTGTTGTATGATAGTAGGCTCAAACTCATATGACTTTTGTCAGAAACTCATACGAAGATTGTACGAATAGAAAATAAAAATTGTATTTTTGCACAAAAACTGAGGAGAAAAAGATAGAAATTGATAGAATTGAATTGGAAACCCATTTCAGGGCCCCACGGTGGGTACCAGAAAATGTGTGTAAAAATTGTACCTGATCTATAGACACAACACTTCAATAAAACATTAGAGGTTAGCAAAAATCAAAATCGTGCAAAATTGAAATCTAATTTAACCAAGTGATTTACTGCCTTCTAGTAGGTGTGAGATTAATGTTCTCAGATTGTTATCGAGATCAGTGACCTAGACGACACCTAAATGAAGGATTTGAATGCAATTGATCTAGATATGAATTGAATGCAATTAATCTATTTTTTTGGATTTTCTATGCAATAAGAATGATAAAAACTAATATGAAATTGATCTATATGAAAAACTGATATTCAAGGCTAATCTAGAAATAATATGATATGAATGCAAATGAAATTGATCTCACAAAAGCCTTGATTCGTAATAAACTTTGCTTCTTTGTCCTCTAATTTGACAGTGCGAGGATGCAAAAAAAAATGAGATGTTTTGAGATGAGCTGAGGCCTTAATTTATAGAAATCCAGGGCTTTGGAGGTGCATGGAAAAAAGCCATAAATCACTTAGATTAACTCAGCTTGATTTTTGAGTTATCTGATAATAAAGATAATTTAATTCACAAAAACATGCAAATCATGCAAAAATAGCTTTTTAACTCAAATTAGAAGTTTAGATCAACTTTAAAACTCAAAAAGGATGTTGAGTTCTAAAAAGTCAACACTCTGCATTGATTTTCTGATTTGGACTTTAACTGTTTCTTTGATTGTGCACATGGATAATTATGAATTAATAAATAAATAAAGTGATTTATGCTCAACTTAACTGATTTTTGAAAATAAATAATTGATTTATGGGTTAATCAATTATTTAATCAAACTTTTATTAAAAACTATATTATTAAATAATGACAACTTGCTTTAATTAATTAAATAAGAATTTAATCAATTATTCATAAGATATTAGATTTATTGTCAAAATTAAATAATACAATTAATAATAGATAGAATTTAATTTAATTACAGAATTAAGTGGCAAGATATTAAATCTAATTAATTAAATATGAAAATATTCAATTAATCAAACTTAGGATAAATGTGATTTATCGCCAAATAATCATTAAATTGAAGATAATTAAGATAATTATGAATATTGTTAGGAATATTCCCCGATGTAGAATTTAAGATAATCAATTAGGATTTGATGATGTTTAGATGTGCCTTAGGTTAGGACTTTGATGTCAATTTCATTCGAATTGTTGATATAGAAGATTAATGAACTTATAGCCCATTTTTAGGGTATTACTAATACAAATATTGCAGAGGTATTTTGTGAAAATCCTTCATGTCCCTATGCTTCCTTGTTTGGATTATCTCTTATTGGATAAAAGTATGTGGATGTTTTTCAATGTATTTTAGGGTTCCTGATCCCTCTTTCTTTCTGCAATTTTGTGTGTTACTATGTTTGATCCGATTTAGATGTTCTTGTGGGTATACCTTAGCCCCCTTAACAGTCTTGTCTCAATCCTACACCGAGTTGTAGAAGTGAATGTCTATTTGTAGGTCATAAGTTGTGTCTTATTCTTAGGCCCTCTTATGAAATACTTATGCAATCCTATTCAGTAAGTTGTGACCTACTAGACATGAGCTTTTCATTGATTTCATCCCTACATACTGAGATCTAAACCCTAGTTTTGGTGCATCACCTAGTAGGTAGTTTGCTTTCAGTCATTTCCCTTTATAAGTATTCCTTCTATCCCTTTCCGTCAAAAGACTTACTTTCATGTCTAGAAGCAAATTAAGGTGATTATCCAAGAGGAACCAGCCTAGAACCTGGAGGTCTCATCTCAGTTAGCAAAGTTCCCACAACCTAGAGATGATTCCCATGTTATACTGAGTTATCAAGACCAAGAGAGCTTGAGACAAAGCTGCAAACTTAGTGTATAACAATTCTGACATGCCCGGTGGTACTAAAGTTATTCAAATTCAAAGATATGCTATCTCTGATATACAGACTACATAAAATAGACTTTTAGAAGTCATTTGACTAAGTATATTTGGGGACTCCACTGATTTCAAAGATCAGGGCTAATTTGTTTAAAGTTTTATGAGAAAGATTGAGACTAGGAGCTCAAAGCCTACCCAATTTTTAGAGTTTCCCTCAAGAAGAAGTCATAAAGGCAGGTCAACTCAAAGAACATCTCCTGTAGGGAGAGTTCAATCAATACCTCTTGATACCTTAGAAAGGAGACCTTTTCCCTTTCATTCCAGAAGAAGGGGCAGATCTCTAACCAGAGATTTAGAGGAAGATTCCAATCAAGCAGAAAATACAGCTCATATAGTTGTCAATCTCCAGATTCCAGCACCTACAATGGCAAGACAATTTCCTTTTGCACCATTCAACCAAGGCAGCCCATTGGCCTTTGCTCAACATCATGATTTGCCTTTGGTGGCACTTAAGAGTATACCTGATTTCATAGGTGAAGGGTAGGAAACTGCTTTTGAGCACATAAGAGATGTGACCACCATATGTAGCATACAAAACATTACTCAAGAAGATGTGGCCACAAAGTTATTAGTGGCCTCTTTAAAAGGTAACGCTCTAGAATGGTTTAGAACTCTAACTGTTGGTTCTATTACTTGTTGGGATGAGTTAGGGGATGCATTAAGTAAGCATTTTGAGGATAAATTAGATAATTTGTCTCTAGTTGAATAGTTAACAACTATTAAGAGAGACCCTCAAGAACAAATGATAGATTACAATAGTAGATTCCTTAAAACATGGAGTAGAATCCCAGTCTTAGTGAGACCATCAGCTGACCATGCTTTCCTATACTATTTACAAAGTCTAAATGGTCAAATTTCTGTCATGATCTAGTCTATGGGTGGTACTTCTCTACCCCAAGCTTTTGACATAGCTGTCAGGGCTGAAAATTGTTTAATCCAAGCAGGCATGATTGCTAGAAGGCCTCCAATGCCCATTTTCCCTAGCCTTCAACCCATTGCATTTACCCAAGTACCCCCATTTACCCCTATTCCCACCATATTGGCACCCCAAGCTAGTACTAGTGGCCAAGAGTTAACAACTAGCTTCTCTCAAGAGTTACAAGAAATGAAGAATAGCCAACAAAGCATCAGCAAGAAATGACCAACTTGTTACAGACCTTGACTAAAGAGGTCACAAATTTGAAGAAACAAGGTCAATGAATCAGACCACCATTTCATACATAAGGCCAAGGTCCTAATCAATAATATCAAAATCAAGGACAACCTTATCAACAAAATAGGCCATTATATCAAGGAGGCTATCAAAGATAAAGACAAGGTTTTAATCAAAGACCATTTGAACCATATAACCCTGCACCTCTAAATTGTGCAAATCTAGTGAGGGATATGGTTCCTAGCCAAAATAATGTGGCTATGGAGAATGAATGGTGTTTTCCTTGTAATCAACCTCACAATTAGGCCACATGTTCAAATGGATGGATGAACCAAGCTCTAATGGTTCAAATTGCCTCACAAGCTCAATCAGAGGTCTCATCCAGTGGGTTAGTGCCTCAAAAAGAATCACAAGAGAGTGAGACTACCCTTTTCAATTGGGAAAAACTAGACTTCAATGGAGTCAATGATGAGGTTGCTTTTGTTTCCTTTTCAAGAGAAAAGAGAAGAGCTCAAGACATGGAGAGAGCAGATTCCAACTCCAAAGCCACTACACCTACAGAGCCAATACAACAAGCTAATCCCATCACACCTAAGGAGGTTCCTGTCATTAAAAGCAAAGAAGGCCAACATTTCAAAGAGGTGGAGCCCATCATGCCAAAGATACAACAAAGAGTACACACTGTGACACCATTTAATATTGTAGACAACATGAAGAAGGTGAATGTCACCATGTCCATGTGGGACTCTTTGGCTCTTCTAGGACAACTTGAAATTTTGAAGAAGGCTATGTCAGAGGTAGCAACTCGTCAACCTACAAAAGAAGCTACAAAGCCAGTGTTGGTCAACACTGATCAAGAAAAGGAGGCTCCAAGTAGCATCTCCAAGGCCAATTCCACACAAGGTAGGAACTCAAAGCCACCTCCCTTTTATGTATCTTTAATCATTGGAAAATCTTTAGTACATAATTGTATGGTAGATAGTGGAGCTACTAGCACTGTAATGCCCAAGAAAGTAGCTGACCAGTTAGGACTAAAATATGAACCCTTCCAAAAGAAGGTTACCCAACTTGATGGATCCTTAGTCAATACTACAGGTGTGGCCAAGGATACCAGTGTAATCCTTCATGCTAGTCCTAATGTTTCCATCCTCCTTGATATATATCATAGATCTCCCTGCATTATTTGCTATATGTCTTTCAAGGGAATTTATAGCCAAGATAGGAGGCTATCTATCTTCTGATTGGTCTCACATGTTATTTCATACAAGGTATGGGACCAAGGTTACAATTAAATTAGAACCATTAGCAACACACCATATAGAACGATATGTGTCCAACACCATCAATGTAAACTACCCTATATTTGATAGCAGTGACTTCCAAACTATTAGTGAGGCCAGCACCAAGATAGAGGGTATCCCTGATATTTTTCTAGATGAAAGGGATTCATAGACCCAAGGAAATCTTATTTGGGATTTTGGTTTGGGAAGTTATTTAATACAAGAAAGTGATGGTATAGAGCCAAGCCTTCTCAAAGAGGATACTGATTCAGAAAATTAGAGCAATCAGGTTTGGGAACTATTTTTTGATGGAGCTAGAAGTAGACATGGTTCTGGTGGTGGCGCTATGCTAGTGTCCCCAAGAGGAGACAGGTATTATACTGTCTTTAGATTCAATTTCTCCTACACTAGCAATACTATAGAGTATGAAAGTCTAGTCAATGGACTAGAATGGGCTAGAAAATGAGGGCTTAAGGCGTTAAAATTTTATGGTGATAGTGAGTTAGTTGTTAGCCAAGTGAGAGGGATAAGTGCAACCAAGAATGACACCATGAAAGCAAACAAGCATAGAGTTTGGGATGCAATTCAAGATTTCCATGCTTTCAATATTGTTGCTATCCCTAGAAAGTTAAATCAAAATGCAGATAGGTTGGTTGTTGTTAGATCGCAATATGACATTCCAAATAGTGTTTCAAGAGAAATAGATCAATAGAATATCAAAGTGATTTTTATACCCTCTATTCCTGATAATGATGTCAATTGGCAGGTGTTTGATAATGATGAACAAATTCTGTAGTTCTTGTTTGAAGAAGATGTTTTTTCAGAACACAATCAAGATAGGCTATTACAAAACTATGGTGATCAAGTGATACAACTCAAGTCTAATAAGATGCCTAGAGGTCTTGTTACTTTAGAGACTATCTTCAACAAGGATGATGAAGTCAAGAAAAGAAAAGCTGGCCTGGTAGTTCAACAAGAACATTGTGTTGAATTAGAGTTGGAACCAGGTAGGAGCCTACAATTTGGAAAAGTAAACACTGAATGGGAAAAGAAAACTTACACTCAGTTATTTAAAGAATTCAGTGATGTTTTTGCATGGCAATATGAGGATCTCAAAGGTTTTGATCCTTCCCTTGCTCATCACACTATTGAATTAGAACCAAATGCCAAACCAGTGAGGCAAAAGAAAAGGCTTGTTAATCCCAAGCTTGAGCCACTTATGCATAAAGAAGTGCTCAAATCGATAGAAAGTGGTATCATCTACTCCATTAAGCATACTAGTTGGGTTTCCAACCTTGTTCCCATTAGGAAGAAGAATGGGGAACTGAGGTTATGTGTTGACTTCAGGAATCTTAACAGGGCCTCATTAAAGGACTGCCATCCACTACCCTCTATGGAACAAATCTTACAATGTGTCTCTGGATCTGAGAGATTTTCATTATTGGATGGCTATTTAGGATACAATTAGATCCTGGTAAATGAAGAGGATCAATATAAGACTGCATTTACAACCAAGTGGGGAACCATGGCTTATCAAAAGATGCCCTTTGGTTTGTCAAATGCAGGAGCTACATTTCAAAAGGCAAGGGGCATGGCCTTTAAGAGCCTAATGTAAAAGTTTGTGCTGGTCTACTTGGATGACATAACTATCTATTCAAAGCATGTAGTAGATCATATCAAACATTTGAGAAAGATTTTTGAAAGGTGTAGAGAATTTGGGATATCCCTTAATCCCAAGAAATGTGTGTTTGCAGTTCATGAAGGAAAGCTGTTGGGATATGTAGTATCCAAAGAAGAAATTACAGTGGATCTTGAGAGAATTGAAGCTATCCTAGAGCTACCCCTACCACATCACAAGAAAAGTCTCCAATCTTTCATAGGAAAGATTAATTTGGTTAGGAGGTTCTTGCCTAACATTGCAGATTTACTCAAGCCTTTGACAACCATGTTAAAGAAGAGTTTAGCTTTTAGTTGGACCAAAGAAGGGAAAGTCAGTTTCCAAGCTATCAAAGAGGCCCTAACAGAGGCCCCTACCCTCTTAAACCCAAATTTCAATAAGGTTTTCATCCTTTATGCTTATGGAGGTCATGATGCCATATCTGCAATATTGACCCAAGAAAATTTAGATGGATTGGAGCAACCCATTGCTTTCTTTAGCAAAGGTTTAGAAGAATATGAACAGAGATACTCTTTTGTAGAGAAACATGTGCTTGTTGTGGTAAAAAGCCTTAAAAATTTTAGATATCTATTGACTCACAACAAGGTACATTTGAAAGTTACTCATCCAAGTGTCAAATAGTTTTTTCTTTCCAAGGACCTAAATGAGAAAAGAGTTGGTTGGATCACCAAGGTGATGGAATATGACATTGATATTCAAATTACCAAGCTAGTTAGAGGAAGAGGTCTTTGTGAACATTTGGTAGAGGATGAAAGTTCAAAGAAATCAGAGCAAATGGATGCATCTCTGGTGGTGCATTCTACAGAAGAACAAGACAAGGCAACAAGCTGGTTGCCTAATATGATCAACTACTTGAAGACAGGATAATGTCCTGCAGGTTTGGATTCAACACAAAGGAGGTATTATAGGTTAAAATCTACTCCTTTTGTGCTGATTGATGATGTTCTTTTTAGAAAAGATCATAGTGGTGTCCTTTTAAGATGCATAGATTCATAAAAGATAGTTGATGTCCTATTTGAGTTTCATGATGGACGTTCTGGAGGTCACTTTTCTCCTAGGACTACTACTTTTAAAATCATGAGGGATGGATACTATTGGCCATCTATCTTCAAAGATAGTCATGATTATGTCAAGAAATGCATCAAGTGTGCCATGTTTTCAGGAAAAGAAAGGCTTGCAGCCTTGCCCCTACAGCCAGTCAAAATAGATCAACCCTTCATGAAGTGGGGTATAGACTTCATAGGAATGATCAATCCTCCATCTAGTGTAGGACATAAATGGATAATTACTGCAAATGACTATTTCACCAGATGGACAGAGGCAATTGCTTTAAAGGAAGCAAATGAGAGTGTTGTATTGAGCTTTTATGACGATTTAATTCATAGGTTTGGCACTCCTGATTCCATCATTTTAGATAATGCCTTAGCATTCACAGGCCTCAAAGTCTCAGAGTGGGTAGTCAAGAATGGCATCTATCTGAATACTAGTTCAAATTATTACCCTTAAGGCAATGGCTTAGCAGAATCAACCAATAAGAATTTGATTAGGATAATCAAGAAGACTCTCCAAGAGAATCAGTGAGATTGGCATACAAAGCTCAAATCTTCCTTGTGGTTAGACAGAATTACCCCAAGGAAAATCATTGGTAATTCTCCTTACATGTTGGTATATGGAAAAGAGGCTGAGTTGTCCATTTCAATAGAATTACTAGCTCTGGACTTAGCTACTCCATATGCCCTGTTTGATGAAGAGGATCCCTTACAGATTAGATATGCTCAATTAATGGAATTAGAAGAACTCAGAGAAAAGTCAATGTAAGACATTGAATTCCATCAGATTCAAACAAAGAAGAGCTTTGATAGAAGGGCCAAAATCAGAAACTTCAAGGTTGGGGATGTAGCCCTCAAGAGGGATGAGTTCAGGTCTAGGCCTGGCAGGCACACAAAATTTGACTCCTTTTGGGGTGGACCATTTGTAATCACAGAATGCAGAGGCTCCAATGCTTTTCAACTATCAAATATGGATGGATTTGTTCTTCCTATATCAGTAAATGGTTTCCACCTGAAACCCTATTTTGACGTTAAGCCCTCTCTGTAAACTTTGTAAAGATGTTTTCCTGCTTTCTTCCCGCTTTCTAGTTTTCCTGCTTTTCAAGAAGTGCTCTGAGCACAGTTCCAATTCTGCCTCTTTGAGAGAATTTTAAGTTTTGTGTTTAGGTTGACATCCAGCAGAAATCACCTAAATGTTATCCTAATTTTCATGTCCATGAAAATTTGGCTAAACCTATTCCCAGGTCCCTGTTTTGGCCCTGCCAAGCACTCTGCAAAATTTCATGGCCTCACATTTTGTTTCCTGGTCTCTGCAATTATTTAAAGCCCCTGGTCTATAGGTTTAAAATTCATAAAACTAGCCGTGACATCCATAAAAAATTCCAAAAGGCCCTAAAAACCCTAAGCCTTTGTTCTAATTTGTAGTTACTTTATCTCAGCCACTTAAGTCCCCTTTTCAGCATGTGCGCTTTAATCTTTTAGCCCAGTCACCAGTTCTCCTTTTTCTTTCTGGCAGTTGTCTTTTCTTCCCATGACTTGGTGAATACAATGATTCTCATAATCACTAATTGTTTCCCGGTCACCGCAAGATATCTTGTGACCTGGCGAACGTTAATATCTCTTTAGTCACGTGACCGCTAAGTTCTCCGGTGGCGTTATCTTTTATTTGGCAATTCTGTGAACACCTTGTTCATGTAATAGCCCAAAGTTTGGTGGTTAAGTCCATAACACTCAGTGATTCAGTGGGCGGTTAGCTTCCCTTCAGTCACGTGGTCACTCAAATATTTCGGCGGTCTCAGATAACCAAGGGTCCCAGTTAGCAAGATCTATGGTCGGTGTTTGTTCTCATAGGTTTGTGTCAGAGCATTAGATCATGCGATGACTATCAATCTTGATTTGTCATCAGAGCTTCATTCGGTGGGTCCTTACTTGCTAACGTGCTCGCATCCAATTGGTCCACATAGTGATGAACTGGAACATGTCAGTGGGTCCTGATCATTTTAGAAGGTTCAAGTACAGTAGGATCTCACAATTGTCACTATGCCATAGGGATAAGATGCATAATTTTTAGGTCAGTGGTTTAGCGACAACCATCCGATGTTATTTTTGCAGATCGTGGGTCCATTTATTAGGTATGCTAACTAGCTGAAATGTAATTGGTCCACATAGCAATGACTTCGATGCCGTAGTGGGACCATGTCAGAAGAGCTGCAAAGATGTCAGAAAGTTAGCAAGATCTACGGCCGACGCGTGTTCTCAAAGGTTTGTGTCAGAGTATGAGATCTTGTGCCAACCATCAGATTTGCCAAAGTGTTCAGACTTGTCAGTGGGTCCGGTGCCAGGTTAGGGTGAGTTGCTGAGTTCTTATTGGTCAGGATAAAAAGATATGTCAGGTGGTCCCAGTGCCACGTATTGCTGACATGCATGCTTTTGATTGGTTTCCAAATGATGATGAGGATTTCCAGGTGGACTGATGTGTTAGTGGGGTCCTAGCTTAGGAAGGATCTATGACGGGTGTGTGAGCATAAGGAATATTCTGGGGCTTTGTGATCTTGCGCCTGCCATTAGATTAAGATCTTATCTTTAGTGGGTCTGATGTTAGGGATGTGTTGAGGTGTGTGCCTACAAAGAGGCCAGAATAAATGAAAGATTGCCAAGTGGCAGGTCTAGGCCTAGGTTTGATAGACTTTTTGGTAGTCCCGAAAAGTTTCACATACTTGCCCATTCGCGGAATGATTTAGCGGTGCTCTAAATGACTAAGTGATTCAGCAAACACTTTGTTCACTGAATCTCTAAATAAATTGGTAAAGGTAGTAAGGGTTTCATGAATAAGAGAAGTCTTCAGTCGCATAGTTGTTGAATGACTTAAAAGGAAAAAGGGTCCAGGTGGGTCCAAACATGCCGATATGCCGACGTGCTCGATGCTCATTGGTCGAGGCTTTCTAGTTAGAATTTTTGACTTTTCTGAAGGGTTTCATGACCGTTCCAAGGATGATCTGAGCCGCTCATCTATCGGGAAATGTTGGACATCAACGGTTATGTTTTAAAATGACCAGCTAGCTATTGATATTCAAATTTGAATATGTTTGCAGAGGGTTTTGCCGGTATTTGATCTGCAGGCCGCGAAGTGGCGAGGTAGCTATAAAATTGATGTTTGTAGGACATTTGTAGTTAAGAGAAGATGATGATGAAGCTTGGGCAGCTGTCATGGGTTGAGTTCTTGTCCCTGAGAAGTACCAATTAAACATTCATGGGGAGACTTTTGTGTAGAAAGGTGGATAGATCCAAGTTGCTTGTCTACAAGAAACATAGTATAGGCATGGACACTCAACAAAATATCTAATCATCCATGATATTTGTAGAGATGTATTTATGGTCAGAGTTTATAGTTTTAGGGTTGATTATTATATTGTAAAAAATATTGTAAACTCTAGTTAGATTTTTGACTCTTAGTTGCGTGCAAGAGGGATGTATATATTATATTTTTGGAGCTTTTGAGCGAAAGAATTAATTTTTTCTGTAAGAAGAGAGGGTCACAATTGTAGAAGAAAATCATCTTTTCTTAACATCCATGGTATCAACTCTACCCTCTGGCTTATACAATTGTAAAAAATTCCCATTGATAATACAAATATTACAGAGGTATTTTATGACAATCCTTCATGTCCCTATGCTTCCTTGTTTGGATTATCTCTTATTGGATCAAAGTATGTGCATGTTTTTCAATGTATTTTAGGGTTCCTGATCCCTCTTGCTTTCTACAATTTTGTGTGTTACTGTGTTTGATTTGATTTAGATGTTCTTGTGGGTATACCTCAACCCCCTTAACAGTCTTGTCTCAATCCTACACCAAGTTGTAGAAGTGAATGTCTATTTACAGGTCATAAGTTGTGTCTTATTCTCAGGCCCTGTTATGAAATACTTATGCAAGCCTATTCAGTAAGTTATGACCTACTAGACCTGAGCTTTTCATTGATTTCATCCATACATACTGAGATCCAAACCCTAGTTTTAGTGCATCACCTAGTAGGTAGTTTTCTTTCAGTCATTTCCCTTTATAAGTATTCCTTCTATCCCTTTCCGTCAAAAGATTTACTTTAATGTCTAGAAGCAAATTAAGGTGATTATCCAAGAGGAACCAGCCTAGAACCTGGAGGTCTAATCTCAATTAGCAAAGGTCCCACAACCTAGAGATGATTCCCATGTTATACTGAGTTATCAAGACCGAGAGAGCTTTAGAAAAAGGCACAAACTTAGTGTATAACAAGTTGCTGGATGGGTGACTTGGCGGTTGTCAGTGGGGCCAGTATTCCAGGCCTTCAGGCGTCATTAATGTTCAGATGGATCTTGTGGCTGTCGTTACACTGCTAGGTGAAAATGCATGATTTTTAAAGGTCGTGGTATAGTGATGGCCATTGATTTGATCTTAGAGATGGGGACCGCTTGGTGGGTCCTTTGTTGCTGACTCATGATGATGTGGTTGTTCCTAATTCACCAGAGAGGTTAAAGATGTGACCAAGTGGTTATGGGTGAATGGTTTGGTGCTAGGTGGGCTTAGGTCTTCCTGACTGCGGTCACTAAATCGCTAAGGTAAACAAGGTTAATAAAGATATATGGGCGATCTTTGAACTAAGGAAAATATAAAACAAGGTTCATTTTGGCTTAATCTGAGGTGCCCAGGAAAAGTTGAGAATCTGACAGTCATGTTTTAAAGTTGATCTTAGTTTGAATGTTAGCTTCCGATTCACTATATCACACCCTGATGTAGCCATTTGCTTCAAAATTTGAATATTTTTAAGGGTTTTCAACCACCAGAGGACTGAAATTCATTGCTGGAGCAGCTGGATCAGGTGGATTTTGATTTTGTTTGCTATTGTAGTGTGGTCATGGGGCGTGATGATTGTCTAAAGGGGGTTGTACCATTAGGAATGGGTAATGTTGCTTGAGGCATGTTGCAAGAGGACAATTAGACTAATAACACATCAAATTCATGATCCTCGATACAAATTGGGGATTTTTCTCATTGATGAGGATCATTTTGGGATTTTCTTTCTCCAGGCTGCTTGGTTTTCCCCCAAATGTATTAAATTTTGATTGTATTTTGGTTGGTTTGGTGGGTGAAAACCATAGCCCTTGCCTCAGTCATCCGTAGCTTGTTGCATCCTGATATTTTTGGGATTCCAAGATGACTGATGGTATATATTGCAGTAGTTTGTATTTTTAAAAGGGGGGTTGATGTTATATTGAAAATCAATGTAAAGGACTGAACAAGGAGAGCCTGGATTTTATGTCTATTTCCTAGCATTTTGTTGTTCTAGTAATGTATTGATACTATAAATTTTAATGAGAATACACTTGGATTCCAATCTCAAATTCATGTTTGTCTTCTTTTTCTAATCTTGGGCTCATATATGTTAATGTCACAAAGTGAGTTAGCATATGGTAAATAAAGAGTATTGTGAAATTATCTTTGAGTTCCTAACAAAGTTAGGATTAAAGTCTTTAAGGTGGTTTCAATGAGTTCATGGTTGGATAGGAATTTGATGATCAAGTTTGAGAGTGAGAGGGATAATAGGGAAAGAACTTATTCTGAGTTCAGGAGTATTTAATTTAGGATTCTCAGTTGATATGTGTTATTGGGTGACTCTATGCCCTAGGTTAAGGCACTGATCCATTCGCTAGAAGTAGTTTATCATCATCCACCACACATTTAAATGATAAATCTTCAAAAAAATTTGTAAAGGATATAGTTGTGTAATATTTTGTGGCTCCTTTGAAGAAGTGAGCCAAAGGTATACCCACCTGAGCATCCAAGCTCAGTGTAGGAGGATCTCTTTGATCCTTGTTAATTGGCCCTTTTCGTTGCAGAATTTGGAGTGGTGATAGAGTCAGTGACATTAATTTGTCAATCATAGTGTAAACCTACAAGTAGAAAGAAAAGACAACCAATAGGAGAGATCCAAATTGTTCAACCAAAAGGTTAATGCACAATCAAATCAATCTATGGAGAATATGAAAGAGGAAGAAAACCTTATATTTCCCTATAGAGGAGATGTTCTTGAAATTTGAAATAATTGAAAGGCAAGTACTAACCTCAAAATAGGGTAGATCTAAAAAATGTTGATTTCTGATGTCTGTGTGTAGTTTTAGGCAATTCTGCAACCTATTTCAGACTGGAAATGCCGAGACGAAGAAAACCTAGAAAACTTTTATCTTTTTAACAGCAGACAATCTTTGACCTCGATAAAAGGTCAAAGGCTACATTAATATTTTGAAGGTTGACTTTGACTTTGTTCACAGATCTCTAAATTTTTCCGAAAAGGGTATCCAAATCCAAGCTCAGATCCATAGTTTCGCACCTATACCTACAAGAAAAAGAGGGTTTTTATTGTTTGTATGGGGGGTTTGCCTTGCTTATGTTGAAGTCCTTGTAGAGTATTTGAATCCTCAAATCCACAAGTAGGGATTCTCCAATGGATGTAGAATGAATGTAGGATGTCTCAAATCAATGGCATTTGATCTTCAACACCAATCTTGAATGGATCTTTGCATATGAGGAGGCTTGGATGAATATGGAAGGATGGATCTTCAAGGGGGATCCAAAGAGATTGAATCCTTCAATGGCTAAGAATGGGTCTCCTTGATGAATGGATTATTAGGCTTGAAGATGAATGAATGCTTGCTTTCTTTCCTTCTCCTTCTTTCTTACTTGATTGCACTTGAGAGCTAGATATCTTTGTCATGAAAAGTGGATGTCCAAATGAGAGAGGAAGGCTTCCTTTTATAGTGAACTAGGGAAAAAACCTCTAGAGAAGGCTGACATTGGGGAATTAAATCCCAATTAACCTTAACCCCTAGAAATGACCCATATTAAATGCAATTTAAGGACCCAAAATGGCCGACTTGAAAGTGGGAAAAAACATATTTTTTAAACCTAACACCCAAAAATCATGGGAATCTAAAATTTGAAATCTAGGTTAAGGACAAGGTAGACCCTACCCTAGATTAGGGTCAAGGTTGTCCCTGACCTAGGTCAGGTTTGAGGTTGACTTTGACCCTCAAGGTCAGGTTTGAGGTTGACTTTGACCCTCAAGGTCAGAAACCTTAGGACCCCAGTCTAAAATGCTAGGATATGTAGAAATGAAGTGGAAAATAGGTGTAGAGAGGAGTATAATGGGGGGAAAAAGCCAAATACATGCAAAGACCCGATCAAGGTGCTTAACATGACCCCAGACTACTTACTCGGAGGGCTAAATGCTCTTAACATGGAAGTGCTTCCATTTTAAGATGATACATTAAGCACCCACTTTAGTAGGAGTATGGACTCGATGCAAAGTCTTGGTAAAGGAGATTAAAATGAAAAGATAATCTTATGGTAATCAAAGGGACAAAGAGAAACCTCAAGCCCCTAGGGACTCAAGTCTTCGTCGACTCCAAGATCACAATAAGAGAGACACCTCTAGAGAGAGAAAGAGAGGGTGTGTTTATCTTGCCCAATAAGAAATTATGTCCTATTGTGAACCACATAGGAAAATGACACAACTAGAAAGATGGAATTGAACCATATAGTGAATGTGGCTACTCAATAGTCAACCCATCAAGGATTCACCCTTAGGAATATTCTATTCCATAAGAATAAAACCAAAAACAAAAGAGATCCAGTCTTAAGGACACCTCCGACCTTAAGGGATGAAAAATATATATATTTATTTGAAGCTGGAGGGATCAAGAGATCCTAAAATATAAAGCCATGCTTTAAGGATTAGTCACTAATCCAAAAAGGGAGAAAAGGTATCTTTGAAAAATAATATATGCATATCGAAAAGTGTGTGTGTGCAACAGGTGAGCAGAGTGTATGCCCCCACGTTAAAGTCATTGCTAACACTTTAATAGGAGCAATGGCTTTAATGGAAACATAAACAACTCCACTGATTACGTTTCCACTTTGAGATGCCCCCAGATGAAGACAAATCAAGGGAAATATCACAAAAACATACAGAGAACACATAAGGGATCTACCTACCATGGGGTCAATATTATCATAAGATAATATATATGTATGATATTATTGGAAATGAATTGACATCATTCCCCAAAGAAAGTAGAAATACAATCACAAAGGAGGAAAGATCACATAAGATATATGAAGGAGAATCTTTTCAGACCATGACATGGAGACCAAAAAGAATCAGTGCTACCATGTCTCGAATCCAAGCAGATTACACAAGGAAACATTTATGAACAATAGAACATTTACAACATAACATGAAACAACACATAGAAGAATAGAGATATATATAGAGGAATTGAAGAATAGTTTCGATTCCTTTATCACCTTTCACCAACAAAGTACCTAGGATTGTATAAAAGAATCTAACAACAGTTAGCAAACACATTATGGGAGATGCACAATAAAGCAAGAAAATAGACAACAAAGATACCACGAAGGACAAGAAGATCAAGTGTGTTGCCTACTCTCCCCATCTCGTTGTATATCATTTAGGGAAGGTGGGTAACTCACAAGAGGGACTATATCCAACATAGTAGGAATGATAGCCAGTTCCAAACAAGGATCCTCTTGAGAATCACAATGTTTGATAAGAGTTAATTGTGATGAAAGCATATTAGGTAAATCAATGTCAATGTCAATAGTATCATATTCGTCATTAACATCATCAGTATCATCAAGAGTATCTTCTTCATCCAAATTAATCAAAATAACATCTAAGATATGAATAGAATCATCATAATCATGCATCTTAACATCATTATTAGTAACAACTTCTTCTAACACATCATGCATAGTCTTATCCGAAGAAGGTAGAGATCTTTGAAGAAAAAAATTACAAGCTTTAGCATGAGCACAAAATTTTTTATGACGTTCATTAGTATATCAATTCCATTTTAATTTACTTGAAATAGCTTGAGAACTATGAGGAACAATCATAGGATCCTTCACAGGTTCTTTAGGAAGATCAATAGGATTATCAACAATATGAGGAACTTGATTAACAAAACTAGAAGCCATAGTTAAAGGAGGTATAGAAGGTGTAGGTGAAAGACCACGATTAAGATCCATAGGAGGCATGCTTAATTCAAGAATCTTATGATGTTTATAAGCTTGATATGAATGGAAAATATTATCAGGTCGAGGAGGACATTTATTAGGTAATGAAGGCCAAAAGAAATCAAGAGCAACACAATCTCTAGGCCTAGAAGGTTGATATAAACTATGATTAACCATATTCACTTGTTCATCATGAACAAATTTAAGACACTTATAGATAGGTGAAGCAATGGAATTCATGACATTCAACCAAGGAAAACCTAGCTTAACTTGAAATTGATCAGAAGTAGGAGCAACAACAAAGGTAGTGTTCACAATTTTTCTACAAAGTTCAACCAGTAAAGTAATAGAACCAAATGATGGATAAAAAAACCATTGCAAGTTTGAATCCACACATCCAATGTATCATAAGAATCTCATTGTAAGATTTTCATAAAAATATTTTCTTCAGTAATAACATTGACTAAGGATGTAGGATCAACAAGACAACCACAAGTAGGTTTCTGAGAAATCCTTGCATAAATGTAAAGGGGACCATCAAGAGCTTTAATAGTCTCAGAGTCATCAAAGGTAATAAAAATTTCCTGCGGTCTTTTATTCTTATGTTGTTGTCAAGGTTTAGGTTGAGTTTTCAGTTTAGGCTTAAGTTTTGGTTGAAGTTGAGATTGAACTTGAGGTTGAATCTGAGGTTGAGGAGATAAATATTGACCAACATGCTCTACTTGATTAACAACATGATTGAGATCATCCATCTTTGAATCATACCCAATTTCCATAGAAGATGGCTGAGCAATGGTATTAGTATCATGTGTAGGTAAAGGATTCATATAGATTTGAAGGTTTTGATTAGGAGGAGAGACATATTTTTTCCCACTACCATAAAGATTATCAACAGATAAAGCATTATAATCAATTAAGTCTTGAATCTTATGTTTTAAAGAATAACACTTCTCAGTATCATGACCATTCTGACGATGATATTGACAAAAATCTTTTGGATCAAAAGATTTAGATCCAATTGTAGTAGGTAAAAGAGGTCGAATAGGAGGTAAAATAATCATATTAGCAGTTAACAATTAATTCATAATAGCATGTAAAGATTTAGAAAGAGGAGTAAACATACAATTTAATTGAAAAACAATGGATGCAGAAGTGGCATTGTGAGATGCAACAACAACTTGATCAACAACTTCATTCACTTGTTTTTTTATCTTGACATAGTTGTTGAATTTTTGAAATTTGTTTGGATTAGGAGCAACATCACTTTTATCAACTCGAACAGGAGCCATTGGAGTGTTGCTTTCAAATTGACTCACTTGTAATTGAAAATGATGAAGCATTGCACAAATTTGTTGAAAAGAGGTAAATTCAGTAAGTAGAATCTTATCTCTAATATCCTTTTGCAAATTTGAAAGAAACATACATTGAATATCAATATCAGGAACAAGATAGGAAATTTGAGCATACAAATGCTTAAATCTACCAATAAATTTAGTTAATTTTTCCTTAGAACTTTGTTTACAATGCATTAAATTAGTCAAACACACTTGCGGGCCAATATTGTTTTGAAATTGTTGAATAAAGGCATTAGCAAGTTGTGGAAAGGAATCAATAGAATAAGGAGGCAAGGAAAAATACCATTGTAAGGCCTTGTCATGGAAGGTTCTAGCAAAGAGTTTGGCTAAAATCCTTTGGTCATGAGCATAATCACTACAAAGGATTTGAAATGTTCTAACATGATGAACGGGGTCTCCTTTTCCATTGTAATTCTCAAGATGAGGCATATCAACTTGCTGAGGAACAGGAGTACGAATAATGTCTCAGGACAAAGGACTTCCCATGTCACATGTAGGAACACTAAACTTGTTTTGAGTTAAGGAAGCAAGTTGTTGTTGTAAGGATGAAATAGTTTGAAACAAACTAATGATTGTTGAATCATTAGATGAAATAGGAGGAATAACATCATTAGAAACACTAGGTACAATGTAAGAAGCTACAGGAATAGAAGACACAACCAGAGGAACTACAGTTGAAATCAGATTGGAATAAGTAAAAGGAACATTATGATATGAAGGTTGTGATGTAGGAAGGGACACACAAGGAACACTCATAGGAACATAGGGAACTGTCATAGTCACCAAAGAAGGAGTATAGGTAGGAATAATAGGTAAAGGATTAGAAGAGGGTTCTACACTAGTGATAGGAGGAATCAACCCTAAGTCTTGAGATTCTTGAGCTAGAGGTTTAACATTTGAATGCACAAGGTGAGTAATACTATGCAAGAGGTTAACACCTTGATCACTATCATGAAGAACTTTCTTAAGAGCCTCTATAGTGTGATGCCCCGCCCATAGATTAATACACGTACCCTATATTTTGAGGCTGCCTTTGGGTGTATTGCTTGGGTTTGATAATGTGGGAATTTTTTTTATGATTAGATCTTATTTATCATTATGTTTCTCACATGGAATAGTATAACCACGATCTTATATTTTCCATAGATTATGGTGAAAATTGAAGAATATAAAATATATAAATTGAAATGAATCATTAACCTAGAATGAATAAATATTTAAAAGGATCTCTGGCATACGGTTCAAGATTACATGAAACAAAATGATTTTAATTATATGATGATCATAAATTCATGTTACCTTGTATATAATGCTATATTGTACTAATAATTTCTATTGACTATGAAATAATTTTAGATGTGAAAGAAGCGCGTTGTACAAAACTAACCTCAGGATGAAGAGGTAAGTACTTTTAATTATGGTAGCGATGACCCACCTAGTGTTAATTATAATATCTCGATAATATATTTAGTCGTTTGAATATGAGCATGTTAATTTCAATAATACAATAGTTATCATAATGTTGCATGGTGATTAGATATTATTGATTTAATAAATTGATGCATGTAGAATTGTGGATAGTTGTAGAAATACTTCAAGGTGACTATTATGGAAGTTTTGATGCCATGTTAACTATTGAATGAGAAAATAAAACCCCATGATATATACAAGATGTTAGGAAGATAATTGAAATTGATCATTAAAGAACATTTTAGTATAAATTTTAAAAGAGTGAAATCATAAATGTACATTTATTAGAATACGAAGACATCGTGAAGCGCTAAGAAATTAAGCACGAAATCATTGATGTGATAATTTTTTAGACCAAGACAAAAGAGCATTGTTATTATGTGACTAGTTTCAATAAAGTATTAAATATTTTTACTATTTGTGATTTAGTATAATTACTTGTCTATTGAGTGTGGGATAGATTTAGGAGAACTGTTATAACATTCTTAAGTAAGTTTGATATCAGATGACACATTGGCATGTTCTTATTGCCAACTAAAATAATGGATAGTAGGCCTGCAAATTTAGAATACATATATGAATAACTCTTTAGTGTATTTGAATTTTGGACATTAGATATCAAATATAGAAAATAAGGGAACAAAAGACCATATATAGTATTGAGAAAATTAAATGTTTACGTAAGAGTTGTAATGATACATTTGATTTATGTTGAGATGACCCCTCGCTCTTACCTATACATTGAACCTAAGGTAACGTTAGTCTATTATTCTTATGCAGTAGACTAGGGTATGGATGAGCACCATTCACATAGTTTTCTTTGCTGTTTAGACGTTTTGTCAAAAGTGGATCCAACTATCATGTGACTCTGAAATAGATTTCACATTTCACATTTCGTACACGCAGCTTCATACGCAAGTGACACCTTGTCAATACATTTAAAAATGAAACTTTCGGTACACCATTATTATGATTTGTCCCACTCTCGAGTCCCTCCTTTTTCACTACATTCATATAGTATGGCCTTCTGGTGTATGTTGTATTTTTTTAATGTCTTCTGATGAAGCATTCTTCCACATCACTTTTTATCAATCAACAAAGAATAGGACTATACGGGAACTTAATGGTGAATAGATGTGAAGATGTAAAAAAACAAAAAAACCTTTCTTGTTGCAAGAAATGGTGATCCCCAGATGATAGATGTCTACAGGACCCGTGCAGATGGTTTTGACCAAAATCTAGAGGCAGTTGGCAGGTAGTCTTGCAGAACAGAGGGGACGACATGCTTGGAAGTTTTGAGAAAGCTTGTCGGCGGTAGTATATGTATGAGCCCTATACTACTCGAAGGGGGGGGTACTTGGGGATTGAGATCATATCATGCAATTGTTGGTTGGATGGAGGGAGGCATCTTGGAAGGAATCAATATTTTTTGTGAGGAAAATAACGAGCCGTATTGACTATACAAAAGGGCGTGAGTTTAAAATAGTGGAGGATATATATATATATATATATATTTCAAATCATGAAAGATGCTTTAAATTCATGTGGAGGAAAGACGTGCCAGATCTTTCTTTTCTCACTGCTTGGAAGATCGGTCATGATTCATTCCCAAAATGTCAAACTTCATCACTGAATCTGTTAGAGGGCACCACACTAATTGGGCTATGCTGTGTCAAAGTTTTGATGAGCTGATTTGAAATGGAAAAAGGATTACCAATCCAAATGCATCTGAGAACTAATCACATTTTGACGATTCATCTCCACTTGCAATGAAAGAAAAATGGGAAGAAGTGACCATTTTTTCAAACATGTTCCAGCCAAGATGTATGATGACTAAGCATTCCAGATCTGGTGAACACATAGAGTTAATAGGGTGGCTGTGCAACCGATGGCTTCCATCAGAATCACTGGGAAATACTCTATCAGCTAGAGGTTCGGAGAGACAAACCATTTTCCAGTTGCCCTTTTCTGTCGGGGAGTTTATTATAGTCCTGGATCAAGTTGATTGAAAACTTTCCTTGATAACATCTGTTGTATTCTACTACTCATCCTATTTTCATGGTTATATAATACTGCTAATGAATTGGTATCGTATGTACACTGAAGGTTGTCATTCAAAAAACACAGTTCAATGTTACTACTACTAAAGAGGTCAGATTCATCTTTTTCTCATTATTTGTTTCTATTGAAATTTATTATGATGTTACTACTAAATCTATGTTCAAGTATATCTGGCCTGGAACCGTCAACAATAGTAGACATACTCTTTAGTTCAGAAGGAAGTATTTTCTTGTTAGGGAAGTGGTTCAAAATTCAACACTGCCTTTAGTATAAGAACAAGCTGATAAACTGAGTGATAAGATGAATATTCAATTCTATTCTTGAATATTTGATCATTTAAGCAATGTTGGATATGCATTACTCTTGAAGCACATTAACATATTTTTTTTTGAAATTAAGTATTCCTTGTTGAGAAGGGCAATCCCAGATTGGGGATCTATTCATGTAAACTGAAACAAAAAAAACCAACTGTTTGACAAAATAACTCAGATTGAGAAGTTGGAAATTTGGGAAGATTCCATATGGGATCTTACAAACAATTACAGGGCATAAGTTTTAGATGGATTTTCCCCATCCAAGATTTTACTCCAGAAACTATCTAGTGAGCCTCTGCTCCAGCCGACTTGCTTATGGGAAAATCCTGCTAGATGAATTAAGATTCAAAGTTTTAAAAAAAAAGTATCTATGTATCCTTGCTAAAAACAACAGCATATGATAAACATTCTGTAACAACATCTTGACATTTACAGAGAGCATTTCCTAACACCATTCTAATAGAGGATCAGATTTGTTTTGCTTTTTGTAAAACTTTGCTAAGACATATTTGGTTCAGTTAAGTTGCTCGCTATTGTTTGAACATGGACTATAATTGTGTATAATGTTTCTGATGCATGAGGACTTGTGTGCCCAACTTCTACATATCTCAACACATTTTTCTCCTTTACCATCAAACTGTTCCTAGATTCAAGTTATATTATTCTAGAAGTTACAATAGGGTAATGTTTTTCCCCATCCATTACAAAGCCTTACCATATTTCATATGCTCACTATATTTGTCAACTTAAGGAAATGGGAAAAGTTAAATCTAATGACACTACCTAGCAGCCATCAGTTTACTATTTGTTTATTTCTTTTTGAGTTGATTATAATAGAAAATTATATCTTATATTGTCTAGTGATTAGTAAGATTTGAAAGTATATGTACGAGTATATGATTTAAGTGCTAAGGTTATAAATTAAAAAAAAGGTAAGTTAAGGTAGTTATGGGAAAAGTTTGTGGAGTAATTGATAAAGAACAAAATGAAAGATGACTATTTCCTTTATTTAAGAATGTAATGCATGTTTCATAGACTTGGAGCATTTCATAGGGATTAATTAGAGTGTTTGATATTTAAGGTGAAATTTGTGGAAGTTCCCTATCATTAGAGTTTGTAATTATTGTTTTACTTTATGAAGCATACTAGTAGATAAGTTTTTCTTTGAATTTTGAAGAAAATAATACTAATTGTTAGAGAAGAAATTATTTATAAGAGATGAATATGTAAACATAATCTAAAGGAAAATAAAATAAAATTAGTTGTAAGCATTATTTGGTCGGTTGTAGATATCTAATACAAGTTTGTTTCTAAAACAAATATTGTATGGAATATATATATATATATATATATATATATATATATATATATATATATATATATATATATATATATAAGCTAATGTTTGATGTACATATTGAATATACTAGGTCTATTGTTAAGAAAGTTACAATAATGTTTCTTAAGTCCTTATTTTTAACTCTACTATACGCAATTAAATGAAGGTCTCTATACCTCGACTTTTATACTTGTAATACTCCAAAAATGGGCTATAGGCTCATTAACCTCCTATATCGACACATCAAACGAAATCAACATCAAAGTCCTAACCTAAGGCGCATTGACACATTATCAAATCTTAATTGATTATCTTAATTCTGCATTAGGGAATATTCCTTATTTGTATTTATCCTAATTATCTTTAATTTAATGATTATTTGGTGATAAATCTTATTTATCCTAAAGTTTGATTAACTGAATATTCTAAATATTTAATTAATTAGATTTAATACTACCATTAATTATTTAATTGGATTTAATTATATTTATTCCTGAATTGTATTATTTCATTTTGACAATAAATCAAATATCCTATGACTAATTGATTAAATTCTTATTTAATTAATTAATGTCAATTGTCAAATTTAATAATATAATTTTTTGAATAAAAGTTTGATTTAATAATTGATTAACCCATAAATCAATTTTTTTAATTTAAAATTAGTTAAGTTGAGGATAAATCACTTTATTTATTTATTTAATTCATAATTAATTATGCACATCCAAAAAATAGTTAAACTTTAAATCAGCAAATCATTTGAAGTTGTTTTAAAAATAAACTCAACTTTTGATTTAAGTTAAAAAGTTGTTTTTGCATGATTTTTTGTGAGTTAACTATCTTTAATTCCTTGTTGACTCAAAAATCAACTTGAGTGATTTATGGCTTTTTCCATGCACCCACAAAGCCCTGGATTTCTATAAAATCAAGGCTCAGCTCTTCATAATTCATCTCTTGAATTTGCACAATTACTCTGACGAATTCCCATCTAAAGAATCAAGCACTTGTGACAGACAAATTCGTGAGATCATTCATAATTTTCATAGCTTTTGCATAGTTTTTTCATATCATTTAGCATATCATTGTTAGATCAATTTTCATATTATTTAGCATAACATTCTTAGATCAATTTCATTTCACATCAGTTCATCTAGATTCGATTCATATCAAGTTTTTCATCTTATTGCACATAAAACCAAAAATATAGATTAATTTGTATTCATCTCATATCTAGATTCTGCATTCAAATCCTTTGTTTAGGTGTCGTCAATGTCACTGATCTCGGTCCAATGTGAGAATACATACTTGCATCTACTAGAAGGCATTAAATCGCCTAGTTAGATTAGTTTCCATTTCATTGCACGATTTTGATTTTAACTAACCTCTAATGTTTTACTGAAGTGTTGTGTCTACAGCTAGGTACAAAATTCACACACATATTTTTGGCACCCTCCGTGGGGCCCTGAAATGGGTTTCCATTCAATTTCTATCAATTTCTATCATCTTCTTGTCATTTTCTATTCCAAGCTATGATTTTCAATTTCTATCTGTACAACTTTCGTACGAGTTTTGTCAGAAACTCATACCAGGAGATACCCACTGTCGTACGATAGTTGATTTGATTGAGGATCGTACCATAAAAACACAGTGTCATTTGGAAGCTCTATTGTCATATGATCTGATACCCATTGTCATACGAGTTTCTGGACTATCATCTGGGAGGTAACCCACTATCGTACGAGTTTTAGTGCTAGGTTTCAATTGTCATTTCACTTTTTCAGCTAGTTTTCCAGATTTGTTTTCCAGATTTGGACTGACAGCTAACATTAACAATTGAAATTTGTTGTTTCTAATTGATTTCTGTTGAGTTTGATTGGGAAAAGTGTGAGAGTTGCTAAAAATAGGTAAAAATATACTAATCATGTTGTGAGAAATTCATGTAATCTTCTCAGCTGATAACATTTCGATTTGGACTAAAATGAACATCTCACATGTTTGGCTTGTGTGACCTTTTATTGCTTTCATATCACATATTTCATTTGGGCTATAAAAATGAACATAGATTTGTTTTTCAACATCTTTGTTACACATAGTAAATAGGCCCTATGAACACTATTCATGGTTCTTGAGAGAGTGGGTTTCTAGCAAAACTCTTTTCAATGAAGGAGCCCTTATAGGTAGGGAGGTTATTCGAGGGCATCTCACATTCTACTAGATTTGTGCGTCTTCAGCTTTTGATTGATACATTCTCTCTCCAGAGAGGTTGATAGATCATAAGTGGTTGACATCATAGATCTTTGTGAGATAATCTTGGTCTTAGCGTGTTAGATTAATCTATCTACTTTGTTTGGGTTAAAAGTGAAAAGGCTAGAGGACTATGCTCTACTCCCTTTTTGGGTAGTATCAGAAACTCAGATCCTTGAATCTGGAACCAGTCTCCATGTGGCACATTTTGTGAGTCACCTTTAGAGAGGGTTAGCCATAGTGGACATTCCCTTAATTGGGTCAACCACATTGACAGAACCTCAAGCAGTAATAGCCATTTTCACCGTGGTAGTAGCAGCCGCTATATAAATGTCCTTGTGGAGGAAATCTTCACATGTGTGGTCTCTTGTTGGGCTGTCAGATCTCCCTAGCAGCTCTTGATTGATTAATTTCTTGAACTGTGTCAAAACCCCGGTGCGCCTAGATTGGAGTTCACCCTCTTGAGATCACAAAAGTTGCAGAGTCAGACCATTACTACAAACCCTAGTGAGGCCAAATTTTCATTTTCTAGGAATATGTGCGTTATTGCAAAACTTTTTGGAACATACACTGTTAGCACTCCTAGGGATTAGCACAATTCTGTCACTTGATTATTCATGCACAGGGTTGCTTTGTCCCCTGTTCATTGTTTTCAGATGTGCTTGAAATCACTTGCTTGCTATTTTGCATGCCTGTTTATTTATCTAGTTACTAAGAATGAATCAATCCGCTACAATCTTCAAATCTGGACAGACAATTTTGTGAACAATTTAAAACTAAAAACCTCAAAAAATTGCAAAATTTGATGTCAAACACCTTTCTAGAGTCAAAAGTCATCTTGTAAAGTCAGAAAGTTGTATGAGTTTTGGCTATTGTCATTTGATAACCCCTAGATTGTCATATGGTAGTTGGTACATTGTCGTACAAGTTTTTCTACTAGTCAATTCAAAAAGTCAAAAACCCTACTATCAACTATCGTGCGAGTTTTTCAATTGTCATTTCATAGCCTACCCACTATCGTACGAGCCTGCAGAAAGTCATTTGAGAAATTTTGAAAAATTACCACAAAGTTGTCAGAATTGCCAGATACCCAGCTTTTTTAGCCTATTTCCAGAATCTGTCAAATAAATCACTGTGTCAAGAATAGAGCAACAACTACTAAGAATCCAATCATTTTCCTAAAAGTGGCCTTTTGAATCTAATTTAGCCTTCTGTTTAATCGATTTGAGTCTTTTTCATCTTGTGTCAAAACCTTGTCATAACTATCAATCTTTAATCCATCTTCAAAATGGCTAAGTGTTTTGAACTCGTGTCAGCTATCTTTTGGGCATCTACCCATACATCTAGGGCACAGTCTCCTTCATTTACATCTAATCTAAGTTTCAATCAATCAAACCTTGACAAGGTTGCATCATTTGATCTTCTTGAATCATATCTTTCTTCAGTTATCTTCATCTTATTCTTTTTCTTCACCCAAGGTTAATGGTGGAAACTAGAGCTTCCTCTCATAAGAAATCTGGAGAAATATACCATACCATACCTTTGAATACTCTCCAAGATCCAACTCTTGAGCAACTCTACAATTCTGGTCTTTACAAAGATGACGGTCTTGGCAATTTTTGATTGAAAACTGGTTACATTCCTCCTCCATCAACTCATAGAGGTAATCAACAAACTCCTCCTTGATCTATCCCAGGGAGTCTTAAAAATCCTACCATGTCTCAAGTAGGGACAAACTTTGGCTCTCAAAGAGCTCAATCTCAACATGGTGTAGATCAAGAACCCACACCTGAAGAAATTGCTCGGTATCAAAATGATGATGACTTCAAAAGAATGATGAAGCATTTCTTGAAAGAAGATAGAGAAGCATACTTTTTACTATTAGCTCATCAATGAGCTAAACTTCCTCCCAACTTTAATTTTGAAGATATCATTACGCATGAGTAAGAAACTCCTATTTCGGCTATGATGAAAAAAATGCATGCCATGCAAGTCAAACTTAATAAACTTGAGAAAGAAAAGGAACCCAAAGAGTTCTCCATGGAGGCCCTATGTCCTTTTCCATTTGACAAAGACTTATACATGTCACCATTCCCAAAAAGAGTGGAGATGCCTAAATATGATAAGTATGATGGACACTCTGATCCTCAAGATCATGTCAGAGAATTCTATACACAATCTATGGATTTCATGCACGAACCAACCTATTTGATGCATCTCTTTCCTTGATCTCTGGGGGGAGCAGCCATTCATTGGTTCTCTAGATTGCCTTCTACTATCAAAAATTTTGAGGAGTTGATCAAATTGTTCTATCAGCAATACCCCTACAATATCCAACATCCAGTCACCATGATTGATATCTATAATCTCAAACAATATCCAGGAGAACCATTCTTGACATTTCTCAAGAGATGGAGGAAGAAATTCTCTCTATATGCTAGGCCTATTCCAGAAATTGAGAAACTGGAAATCTTCATCAATAATCTTGTCCCAAAGATCAAATATCATTTACAAATGCAAGATCATACATCTTTTGATAAGATGGTAGACAATGCGATCAAAATTGAAAAAGTACTTGTGAAAAAAGGAGACATTACACTTCAAAAGGACAAGTATGAATCAAGATCTAGTTCTAAAGACAAGAACAAAAACTGGAACAAGAATAAAGGTATCATCATAGATGGCATTGTTGATACTATCCATGCCCCATCAAAGGCACTAGATTTCAATCTAACCATTGGCACCCAAGCCATCAAAGCTTTAGAACAAAAGGTGTCCGAACCATCTCAAAAGAAGCCAGAATACAAATCTTGGTCCACTAATAATAAACAAAACTTCACTCCTCTTGGAGAATCTTTGGAATTAGCTATGAGAACTCTACTGGCTAATAACATCATCTCTTCTCCTAAGATCTAACAATCTGATCCCGACCCTAAGCCAAAATGGTGGAGAGAGAATGAATTCTATGATTTCCATAGGGGTAAAGGTCACAAAACTAATAATTGCTTACACTTGAAACATACTATTCAAGATCTGATTGATAAGGGAGACATCACGATTGACAATCATAAGAGCAATAATGATCATATAGCATTCACAGAACCATTTTCGAAACATGGTCAAGAAGTTTCATCTTCTCAGCCTAATATGGGCGCAAAGGTCAATTATGCTTACCCTGGAAATAATGCTATTATTGTTAGGAATAAGGTGTCTCAACCTTGGATAATTCCTATTCTTATTATTTGTTTTGTAAATGTATTTTTTGCAAATAATGAAATTAAGTGTGAGTGTACATGTCTAGTTGGCATGTTAATGTGTCACTCCACTTGATGTGTCGGCATCTTGTGCATAAGGAGATCATGACTGAAATGGTCATGATGGATTCCTATGATGTGTAAGAACTATTTAAGGAATGTGCTATGATAGGTGTAAGAGCATCTTATGACTTGGGCCTATTTGGGCACCCAAGAAGAAGTGGTTGGTATGTGCAAGAGAATATGCCAAAAATAGGTTGGTATGATAGATTCTCTTACACTTCTCTTGTGACCATTATTTTTGGCAGATTCTACGACAAGCTATCATAGTCTATTCTAGGGATGGATGCCTATTCTTGGGATTGCATGTAACAGCTATGTACATGTGGATTTGTGCATGGGCCTTGGTGGTTGGATGCCAAACTCCTTTTTTGGGTATTTGTTGGGTCTTGAGGAGTCTATATATATGATGCTACTTCTATGGGAGAGATAATAAGTTTTACTAGTCTCTCATCTCCTGAAAGAACTTGCATTGCAAGTGTGTTGTAGTTTTTGTGTTGAAGATAATACATTGTGCAGGTTTTGGAGGGGTGGGGTTGTTTTACCAAAAGGTTTTTCCCCATCGGCATATCTTTATGTTTATGTGTTTCAATATTCTCTATCTATTTTTTGTATGCATGGTATATGGCTGCAATATCTTTGTTAAAGTAGTTAACGAATCTGAAATTGTAAGGATTTAAAAATAATTTACACAATACTTTCCTTTAGAGATTAGTGTAGGAAGCTATTTTCGCACCTGAGTTTCCTTACAGTTATCAATATGGTTGAACCCTGTCTCTCTGAGAATTGCAATGTCATCATAATTATGTGAAGAGATAGAGATCATCCTTCAGCTAATGTAGTTACTTGATCAGAAGCTCAGGCACATCTGAACGGACAAATCCCAGATTCATCAAGTGTCCCTAAGATGCCCTTCAATCTTTCTTCCGCTTCCAAATAGAAGGTTGCTTCTAAATCTTCCAATCCTAAAGATACGAGGCCAACATCTTATATCATTGTTCAACAAATCCAACACACTAATGCAAAAATCTCCATGTTTGAGTTGCTTCAGATATATCCAGCTCATAGAACTATTCTAGACAAAGCTTTGTTTGAATCCAATGTTCCTGATGACCTTGATTTAGACAAGTTCCAGACTATGGTTGGACATATTACATCTCCACAATATATCTCCTTTTCAAAAGAAGATGACAACTCCTTGAGTCACTTGCATAACCAGTCCTTGCACATAGAAGTTTTGATCCAGAACTGTAGAGTCAAATGTGTGTTGATAGATGGGGGCACTGGCCTAAACATTTGTTCTTACAGCTTGGTCACACAATTGGGATTTTTAGAAATGGCAATTGATCCTAGAAAGAAGATAACTATAAAAGCCTATGATGAACAAGAAAGATCTTCTAAAGGCACCATTGTCTTACCTATCAAAGTAGGTCTAGTAATCAGGGATACTATATGTCAAGTTCTTGATCTACCTTTGGCTTACAACATCCTTCTAGGGAGACCATGGATACATGAAATGCAAGCTATTCCTTCTACATTCCACCAATGTTTGAAATTTCCCTATGAAGGAGTAGAGGTCACTATTCCAGAAGACATATCCACCACTTGCAATACATTGAAGGAAAGTGCAGATAAACTTGTGCCTAATAACAAAGAATCTTCTGTTAAGCCAACAAAAGAAGCATCCACATCTAAAATGGAAGACATTGCAAAAGAGGTCAATATCAAAGAAAATGGTATGGGAGAATATACTATAGAGCTAGTCTTATCTTTGACATCTCTCCCTATCTCACCTAAGTCTTATGGACAATCTTTAAAATAGTCCAAACTAGACTCTAAAAAACCTCTCAAGGCATATAAAAAAAACTTTGTGGTAGAACAAGTGTCCAAGAAAGAATTTGAAGAAGATGAAGTTGTGCTTGCATGGCCATACAAGGATGAACCTAAATCTCAAGTTGTTCAAACTAGTGACTCTACAGTATCCAAAATCCCTTCTAAGTCATATGGTCCAGGAGATAAATTGATAGCTAAAATGGGATATCTAGGTAAAGGACCTCTAGGAGTTAGAGGAAAAGGTCTTGTGACACCTATTTCACATACTGGTATGGAAAACAAAGATATTTTTGGCTTAGGCTTTAAAAAGAAACCCTTCCACCTCTAAGGTAATTGTTCTCATGTCATAAAGTAGATCACACTAGGAGAACCCCTTCTTAAGAAGGAAGAAACTGAACCATCAGATAGTGATTTAGACAGCTTAGAACTTATTCCTTATGAGTGTTTTCCTAAAGAAATCAAAAACCTCCTTGAAGTTGAAGATGATCCAATAAAAAGAATCAATGTAGTAGAAACACAAGAACCTACTATAAAGCAAGAGATGGTTGCAACACAAGAACTGGTTAATCCTGAAGATGATCAAATAGACAAAGAGGAAGGTAGTAGTTAGTCTGAAATAGATTCTCATGAGTATGAATTCAAATTAGAAACTGAGGGTAACCCTTTTTGGGGTGTTCATCTTGACTATACACATGTTCTAAGGTTTCCTAGAGGTCTTGAGTCAGAAGATAAATCTAATGAATATGAATGGGGAGTCATTCTAGAGGAAGATGAGCTTATCAAAGAGAAACATGTTGATGTTATTCACCAATATGCACCTAAACCCAACATAAGTCTAGAACGAAGTAATAAACTTATCGAGTCTGATCCATCGATGGCTGAATTGGACTCCCATAATGACATTGAGCCTATTCATGAATTGAATGTCTTAAGTTGTAATATCACCTTTGAACTCAAGCATCAGGTTAGGACCAATGATGACAGATCCATGTCCGTAAACACTATCTCCCAATCTTTCCCCATTTTGACTATCAAACATCCTGATCTTCTAGACCAAACTTCCACGAATCCAAACCATGGTATTTATACCTTCCCAAAAGACTATGCCCTTTCTTGCTACCTCAATGCAGTTGAGCATATGAGGACTTTCATCAGTGAATCGAGTGTTAGCATGACGGAGTCAGACATCAAGTATCTTAGTCAGAAAAATAAGAATAAGAATAAAAAGAAAAGGAGTTCTGAGGGTGAAAATGACTTTGTGGTAGTCTCAGAACCTACAAAAGTAAAAATAAAAGACATATCCAAAGCTAAAAACCTCTCTGAGGTGCCTAAGGATGAGATACTTGATGTCCTTCTGAGTCATTTACAAGACATATCTCTAGTTCTAATTGAGCCCACTCAATCTATCAATTTGGGAACAGTAGACGAGCCACAGTTGATTCATGTAGCACAATCCTTATTAGAAGAAGAGAAGCAAAAATTTACCACATTCCTAATAGAGAAGAAGATCAACTTTGCATGAAAATATTCAGATATGCCAGGGTTGGATCCTAATCTTATAATGCATCATTTATCTATAGCTCCAAATGTCAAACCTGTTAAGAAAAAGTTAATTAGATGCATCCTCATGTTGCACTCTTGGTAAAAGCTAAATTAGAGAAAATACTAAAAGTTGAATTCATCCAAGTTATTGATTATGCAGAATGGATCTCTAATATTGTACCTATTTCAAAATGAGATAAATCAATTAGAGTGTGCACATACTATAGAGATGTGAATAGAGCATGCCCTAAGGATGATTTTCCACTACCTAACATTGATATGATAGTGGACATGACTATGGGTTTCGAGATGTATTCCTTAATGGATGGTTGTTCTGGATATGATCAAATAAAAATTTCTATAGAAGATCAAGAGAAAACTGCTTTCACATGTGCATGGGGTACCTTCTGTTGGAATGTCATGCCATTTGGGCTTAAGAATGTTGGTACTACATATCAGAGAGCTATGACATCTATTTTCCATGACATTATGCATAGGAGTATGGATGATTATGTTGATGATACTTTAGCAAAATCTATGATTAGAGATGAACATCTAAATGACTTAAGCAAGATACTAGACAAAATGGAAAAGTTTAGTCTCCGACTAAATCCTAAGAAGTGTGCTTTTGGTGTCACTTCTGGAAAACTCTTAGGATACATAGTTTCAAAGAAGGGCATTGAAATGGATCTAGCTAAAGTAAAGGCTATAATGGAGATGAAACCTCCCAAGGACATCAGTCAAATGAGGACATTGCAAGGGAGAGTTCAATCTATCAGGAGATTCATATCACAGCTTGCGAACATATCACAACTTTTTACAAAAACATTACATAAAGGTGTGACATTTGCATGGAATGAAGAATGTGAGAAGAACTTTGACCATATCAAACAATATCTATGAAATCCTCCTATCTTGATACCTCCTATTCAAGGGAAGCCATTAATCTTATATGTCTCCACAACAGATACATCACTAGGGGCATTGCTAGCACAACATGATGAGAATAAGAAGGAAAGAGCTAGATACTATATCAGTAGAACATTGGTTGCATATGAAAAGAACTATTCAATGATTGAGAAAGCTTGTCTAGCTATGATCTTTGCATCAAATAAATTGAGACATTACATGTTAGCTCATACCACACATTTGGTAGCTAAGATTGATCCACTAAAGTACCTACCAAGAAAAGCTGCCCTCTCGAGTAGATTAGCTAAATGGGTCATGCTCTTAAGTGAATTTGACATTGAATATGTGGAAAGAAAAGCTATAAAAGGACAAGTTATTACTGATCAATTAGCAGATGCACCTATGATTGATGATACACCAATGCAAATGGAATTTCTGGATTCCTCTATCATGACTCTTTCTTCTAGAGAATGGAAATTATTCTTTGATGGCTCCTACACACAGAATGGATCAGGAGCAGACATATTTTTCATAACCCCTGAAGGATACTCAATTCCCAAAGAATTCAGATTAAAGTTCCCTTTACTACACAATGGCCTTTTCATCAATGGGCATTTGATCTTATAGGCACTATACATCCTCATTCTTCTAATGGACATACCCATATGATCACAGCTAAAGATTAATTTAAAAAATGGGTAGAAGCAGTCCCTTTGACACAAGAAACTAGTAAGAAAATATTTATGTTTATCTTGAACTATATCATATGTAGGTATGGGATCCCACATTCTATAATCACCGATAATGGGGGACAATTCAAAAAGAAAGACTTAGATGATCTATGTGCCAAATTCAAGATAACACAACATTGGTCATATATCTACTATTCTCAAGGGAATAGACAAGCACGGGCTTCTAACAAGAATCTGTTGAAAATCTTGCACCGCACAGTTAATAAAATAGGAATAGACTGGCATCTCATGATCAATCCAGCTCTCTGGGCCTATACAACAAGTATCAGAATGCCTGCTGGGGCTATGCCTTTCACTTTCGTTTATGGGTCTGAAGCGGTATTGCCTATTGAGGTTGAAATCCTATCACTAAGAATCAGAATGCATGGTCTAGTATCTGATGATGATTACAGAGTGTCTAGGTTGCAAGAACTTGAAATACTAGGTGAGTGTAGACAAGCAGTGTATGATCATCTCAGAGTATATCAAAAGACAATGTCTAGAGGCTACAACAAGAAAGTCAGACACAAAGAATTTCAGGTTGGTGATGTAGTCTTGAGAGAGAATCCTAAAAATTAATCACATCGAGAACGCAAGGGGAAGTTTGAACCCAACTAGCTAGGTCCCTTTGTTATCATTTCTACTTTTGGCTCTGGTGCCTATCAACTCTCAACAACTGAAGGAGAATAGCTCCAAGAACCAATCAACATTCTCCATCTAAAGAAATTCTATGCCTAAGGTATTGAGTGTATGGTAAAATATCCTGAAAAAATTATAAAAATTGGAAAAAGTCCTGAAAAAATGAACATCTTGGTGAAAACTTAGCAATGGGCGCCCCAATGATTCAGAAAAAATGTAAAAAAATATCAGAAGTAAAAAAAAATAAAATTGGAAAAATGAAAAATACAAAAAAATGAGAAAAAGAAAAAGTGCCTTGGTGAAAACCTGGAAATAGGCGCCTTGGTAGAAAAAATAGAATCTCCACCAAGATGGTGAAAACCTAGCAAATGAGCATGACTTGTTTCAAAATGCTCCATCTATCAGTGCAATCTTGGTCTTTTCCAGCTTTTAGTCTTGCTTTAGTTTGTACATATCTCCCGATTTGTTTCTGCATTCCTATTTTCAATAAGTCGGTCTGTACACCAACCGGTTCAAGCGTCTGTATCCTCTCAATGTTCAAACTTGGGGGCAATCAATGTCATATCCTATGGTCTCTAGTATACCTCAGATGAGTCATATCCAGTCAGAGTCCTTTGAAGCTTCATCCTGGTCAGTCAGTCAGTCTTGTCTCTAGAAAGGATTTTGTATCTACCGCAACACCATCAAACACAAACTAAAAAAAATCTATGCTTTTTACATGCTTTTGTCTCCTTGTATGCTTACTGATTTGCATTGAGATTTTTGCATATTGTGTCCCTTCGAGCTCTTTGATGATGTCCTTTACATGATTTAGAGAGTGATAACTGGGGGCATAATCTTTCCTTTATTTTCTTCTTGTATGTAAAAATCTAACAACTTTGGAAATTCTAGATTGAAATGGTGTCCGACTGTAAGAGCCTCTATGTCAAATTGGATGGCCATGCATACCTCAACCATTGATACCTAGAAAATTCAAGGAATTTTGATCTAACAATTATCTTTTTTGAGTGAGTTCTTTCTCCTATTGTGAAATGTGATCTTACCTAAGGATGTGAATGATAAAGGGTCTCTACGGGTAATTCACATTGGATTTAGAATGATCTCTTGACTGTTTGATGTGTTTGTAATGCAAGGTGTATTCAGGTCATCATGATGTTTATGTTTTTATGCTTATACAAATTGCTATATCAAAATGGACATGATATTTGGGTCATCCTGGTGTTTGTGCCTTGGTGCTTATATCTAATCTGACATTCCAAAAATAAAATCAATATTCATATATCCATGGTTTCCTAATCAGTGGGTGTTGTATTGATTCCTGTGCATACAAATCAATATTCATATGTCTATGGTTTCATAATTAGTGGGCATTCAATTGATTTATCCGGTTACCTAAAAATTCAATGATGAGAATGACTGACACATGATCAGTGACTAGGTCCTAGGTCCTAGGTTGCATTTCATATTGCATTGTCTCTTTGCATTTTTGCATGATCTCACATTGGTTAAATGAACTTCAATGCTTAAGAAATTCTTCAATTGTCTCTTCAAATCTAACAAGAGCTGATGCATAACTCGAAGGTCTCTTCATAGCATTGCAAGTAGTTATCCTCCTGGGTTAAACATCCTTTTTAACATAAGACTGAATACTTGTCTTCATCAATACCTGCAAAACATATCATGTGTATCATTGCATTTACATATCATAATCACCTATTACATTATAATTCATCCATGTGAATAATCATAAATCATACATACATCTTTTCATAATCAAATACATTTGCATCACATCCATACATATGAAAGAAATAATTGCATTGCATATATCCATACATACATTCTACACTACTCATAAGCATAAACATCACATGATATCATCATAAATCAAAACATGACAAGTAAAAATGAAGTCACAACCAAAATATTGATCTCATATATATATATCAAAAATCTTGAACTAGTCAGGGGTGCACTACTGGCACAGTGTACAAAAAGAATACGCTCATGTGAGCTATCAAAGTCAAAACAGTATATCAATTATCAAAAAAGAGTACAGTATATTAGAACATATCAACACCTATCAACTGTCAGCATGATCCTCTACATCTAGTGGAGGAGGAGGTGGTGCATCTGGTACTACCTCTACTCTAGGTGCTCTAGCTCCCTCTAATGCCATCATGTACTGAGAGTACAAAGGGACTATCTGTGCAGTAGGAACAATAGTATAATATGTGGATACATAGTAAGCTGCCTGGGAGGTCCGATGAATCACCTCTACTTATAATCTCTACACCTCTGCACGAAGCTCAGTACATTGCCTATCAGCCTCTATATATCTCTCCTCCCATTGAGCACTGCACACCTTTAGGTCTTAGACCTGCAATCTGAGCCTCCTCACAATCTCCTGCGTAAACAATGGTAGACTAGGCTTAGCATCTACCGCTGGCATGTCAGTATCCTCTACCGGCTGCTCTGTAGTCTCTACTCTCTACGCCTTACAGTGTCTCACCTCTGCACCTATATCAAATCTTGTATCCTCCTCTATTAGATCAATACCACCACCCACAACCTGCTCTGCTGCAAGTACCTCATCAGCTATGCCAACACTCGCTAGAGTACCGCCCTCTCCCCTAGTCCATCTATGCAAACCCATAGATCTTCCTACCATAGAACTAGTGGGACGAGGGGCCTCATCTATCCTGATGGTCTCTGTGGAGGAGCCATCACTCTAGGTCTCAGAGGTGTGTGGTGCATAATAGGAGCCTGTGTAGGTCTGGGACCCTATCCCATTGAAGCACCTGTAACATCCATCACCTCCTCCATGGAGGATATCAGCTCTGTCGGATCTGAGAATCTATGGATGGGATGGTAAGAAAGCCAAGTAATGAAACCATCTGTAACTCCAACATCAAGTACCTCTAGTTTGTACT